>JACEIK010006946.1:11495-82508 GCA_018107945.1 Datura stramonium
AGTGTTTGAAGGATAAGGAGGTCATTACTTGATAGTATTTATATGTGCAAATTTTGATATTGTTGGCTGTAGGTTTTCTATTTTACTTTATAGTTAGGTGTCATGTTTGTAGTAGTTGAGGGTGTTGATGTGTCACGATATTATGGCACTTTCTACACTTAAAACATAGAAAAAATTCTTGGTCTTAGGTGTGTTTATACAGATATGAGGTTCTTTTACTTTATGTCAGGAAAATCAGGTCGGGGAGTTTGATTTTAGAAAAAGAGATGAAAAATGCAGAAAATGGCTTGTTGCAGGTCTCAGTACGAGCTGTACTTAGGACTTGTAGCACAACTTTAGATAAAAATTCATAAGTGGAGAGGAATCATATGATTGAAAGTACGAGCCATACCATCCAGGTACGAGCTGTATTGAGTGTCCGTAACATGAGATACAGAAGATGTACATTTGCAACCAGTGGTACAAGCAGAGGCCATGAGTCGGGATTTCAAGGTATGAGTTGTATTGAAATATTCGTGGTAAAATTCAAAGAATTGGACACTTGGCATGCTCTGGGAACGAAACAATTGCACAAGTCGTATCAGCATGGTATGAATCATAGCAAGGTCCCGATGAGAAACATCAGAGATGCCAGGTTTCAGAAGTTCAAGTCATGACAAGCTCTTACGACTCGTAGTATCATTGTATGAATTGTACCAAGCTCCAGTACTTGAGAAGACAGAAGCTGCAGACTCATACTATGGAAGCATACCACGACTCATAGCATCATTCTGCGGCTCCTAGCAAACACATGATAACTTTTATTGGAACTCAATATTTTCATTGTAATTCATGGTTTTTGGGTTTTCTAACTTCTTGTTTAGCAAACACATGATAACTTTGAGAAGAAATGATCATAGTTCTTGATTGTTGAAGTTGATTGTTCAATTGATTTTTGGGCTTTTCTTCCATTAATATTGTAAGTATTACATTATTTTTTTCTATACCCAATCTGATTTATTTCTTGGAATCATGAAAAGCTAAATCCTCCATCTAGGGTTGTAGGAACTATGTTCGGAATAACAAACTAGAGGTTAACATAAAGTGATTCTAAACCAATATGAATGCATGTATTTTTATTTTCTTGATAATTAATATTTCTTAATGGTATTACCAACAAGAAGATTAGCCTAAATTTTCTTCTTTCTTGATCCTAGAAACATAGATTAGGAAAAAAAGAAGAACAGTAAAGCCTTGAAATATAGATTCATTTAATTGATTGAGTTGCGGTCGGAGGAAAGTTAATTTGAAACTATTGATAAAGGTTAATTGAAATTGCTCATGAGACCCAACCGGGTGATTGAGTAAAGTCATATAATAGGGACGAATTAGTTGTTTGGATGAACATAGTTATTAGTTCTACAGGGTAAGTATTGGGATTTATCACTAGTGTACTAATCTGACCTAGTTAGGAAGCCATGGGAGCAGGTTCCCTATTTAATTGCAAAATTTTAGTCACAACACTTGTTCACAATCTTTGTTACTTGATTACTTCGTAAACCCCTTTAGGAAATAATTGAACTAAAAGTGTGAATACTAGGATTAGTCTATATCTTGACCATATTCCCTGTTTGATCAAACCCAACCTTAGGCGGATTCATTATTGACAAAGTCCACATTATACTTCTTGAGGTATAATTTAGTAGTAATCATTGATTACATTGAATGTCTTGAATATATAAAATCGATAAAACATGCTCAAAAAATAGTAAAATAAGATCATAGTATAGAATAAGCTAAAACATGAGTAGGGCAACAAGCTAAAAAGCATGATCATGAGATAGTCATAAACATGAGTTATTCATCATAAGTTGAAACATTTTCATGTTCGAGCTGAGACCCCGGACCAAGACACGGGACCTGAATCAATGAACTGGCTTCAAGCTAACCCATAGTACATACATATAACAATAAGAGCGTTACTAAGAAGAAATAAAGCATGAACATGATATAGATGAAAGTCTTCATATCATGAGGACAAAAGTGTAAACACAAATCAACAATGTTCAAGTTTGTCCATACATGATTGTCTAAAAAGCCTTTTCTACTATAATGAGCTAATAGGACAACATCCCCAACTAGCTCACTATATCTGAAACTGAAAGAAATGATAAAAACATAAAGTTGATAACGTCCTCAGAGAATGAGGACTCACCCAAATGGGAATAGAGCTAGGTGATCGGGAGTAAACTATCGGTGAAGGCCGAGATGGATCATACGAACCTATATCATGAGACGATAAGCATAGAGTATGCGTTCACTACTTTGAATGTACTGAGTATGAAAGGAAAGTAAACATGCTAGAAAAAATGTTAACCTGAAATCATGAGTATAAATCCGGATATATCGTGGTAGGAACAACAAACTAAATTCCATAAATGCGAGTATACATATTTATAAGCTATTCATTATATGTATGAAAATAATGACCCATGATTTGAAATAGAAATCATATAACATTTCCCTGCTTTTAAATCATAACTATGAACTCATAAATTGATCAATTGGTAAAATAATCCATAAAACATCATATCATAAGTCATGAACATGAGTAACTGAAAACATGAGGAACAATGGGAGACTCCTCCTAACCGACAACAATCATGTATGACCTCACTGATGATCCACGTCTTTCCCAAATGGAGAAGCAGTCATCCTAAGCCTTGCCAAAGCTGAGAGGAAGAATAACATATGATATCATGGGTGTGCCTTTAGGTAGGGAAACACTCTCTTGAGAGTCCCAAATAAGAATATATCATACATTGGAGTGTAGTTCGAAGGCCAGGTTCCTCAGGTCCACAGCACCTCGATGGTAAACACTATTCCCAAAACATGCATATTTCTCATATACTAATATTCTTAACTCAAATATTTTTAAAAAAGAAATATTTAATGATTTAATTTTTTAAGGAATTAAAAATACTTAAACTTTATATTGGATTTCCCAAACTATGAAATCATACATACTTGAAATAAGCTTCATAATTTGAAATCATGAAATAGTAAGTTAAGAATTTATTAACGTCATGCATACTAGATAATTCATTATACTTTAAATCCTAGACTCATAAACTTGAAATTCATAACTTATTCATAATAGGGCATAATCTTAATAAACTTAAAATCATAAATAAATAAGTAATTTGAGGTTAAATATGACCTAATAGTCATGAAACATGAATCAAAATATAGAGATTGTATCCATAGTGCATGCATGGAATATTTTATGAAAATCAGTAAAAACCTAGAATTCAACATGACTTGTGTAAAGACTTGAATTATAGAATTTTAGGTTAAGTGGGCATGCCGGTGGAAAATTTTCCCCATTCATAACCCTACATAGTTGGGTTTATTGGAATTCTTACTAGGGTTTGATACTTAGAGGAGTTGAAGAGAGAATGAAGATGGGGAATCTTGCTTCACTTAAGGCTTGACCTTCTAATGAGAGTGGTAGGAGTAGAATGAATGTTTGGAAAATTAAACTCTCTAAAACTCTTCCTCTTATACTCCACAACGATTTGGTTTATGAGTTAGGAATCAAGAAAATTCTAAACTCCTTAATGATCATATAGGAAACTAACACTACCAATGAAGCATCCCCCTAACCCATTGCCACTATCAACCTTTTTCCAGTGTATGATCTTTTCACTGATGAATCATTTAACGAGTCTTCGGGGAACTTGACAACTCATTCTTCAATCCGCGAAGTACACTGGAAATCAAATTATCTCCCTCTTATTGCGCCCAATGGGTCATACCACGACTCGTCGGGGAGTCCTAACAACTCGTCACCGCATTTTTTCATGATCCGAACATAAGCTGGATGAGACACGAACAAGGAACCCCTGAGAGTTAAGTCGGCCTTGAATGATCATAGCGTAACATTATCAAGACTACAACTAATAGAAAAATAACTAAGCAGAATCTAACTGAAAGAGTCTAATTTTAAAATTCAAAATAACAAATCACGTAAAAACTCTGATACAAAGTTGAATTTTTCTATACATGTTTAAAGCCTCTACTACCTTTGATGGTTAACTGGAACAAGCTGACTAACTCCTAAAGTATAGCGAAATGTAAATGAAATAGAAACAAAGATCATGTCCTCAAGAGATAAGGACTCACCACAAGCAGCTAAGATGGGAGTGGAGCATATCTAACCACGTGGCATAGTTTGGCAACCTGAATCTATATCATGAAATGATATAGCATAATGTGGTTAATACTTGGAATGTACTTAGTATGTTGGAAGAATAAGTAAACTAAACATAAAGTTATACAAGCAGGAAGTAAACAAAATACGCCGACATATATAAGGCTAGAATACAACAACCCTAACTGAGATACACATATAATGACATGAATCTTTTTATTTGAAAGCATTTACTGAAGTATCATCAAATAGATGCATACGGGTCATGTCTTGTACATATGTTGAATACTAAAGGTGTAACTGATATCACACACTATCTCGACTATCTAAAATGCTTGAGACTGAGTTGCTTCTAAGACTGATTTAAAATGAAGTTTGAAACTATATAGAGCTGAGCTGAACTGATGTTGTAGATTAAAATGATGTTTGAAACTATACGGGTGAGCTAAACTAATGTTGTAGATTAAAGGACACATTCTCTTCTAATGAGAGTCCCTTTGGCCGACTAAGAAACATTCTCAGCTGGAGAGTCCCTGACTGACTATGGGAAATATTCTTTTCTAATGAGAGTCCCTGACTGACTAAGAGAAACATTCTCGGCTAATAGAGTCTGATTGATTAAAGGAAACATTCTGCTAATGAGAGTCACAATGCGACTAAGGGAAACATTCTCAGCTATGGAGAGTCCCCCCGGCGACAGGGCAGCATTCTGCGCTAATGAGAGTCTCGATTATACAAAACATGAAAGGACACTAGTCTGATATCATTAGTCTAGTCTAAGTTACATTAGCTAATCAGAGACATTAGTGTTCAACTAATTACATCATCTTAATTCATTTATAGTTTGATCAAGGCGACTTTTACCTCAATAGCCTATAGGTATAAAGATCATCATCATGCTTTATCATCACAATTCATATCATCATAATCTCGAAAATAGAGTTTAATCATACATTCTATATCCATGAACCATCTATAGGATCAGATCATACTTTACACATATCCACAACATTAAAATCCCGAGTTCGTAGTATATGACATATATCACATATTCTGTAAGATCAAGGTCCAAGACATACTTTAACAAATACCTGAATCATAGTGAGGCATATACATGTTTCAAATCCACCCAAGCCCATAAGTTCTAATCATGCCTCAACTTACCCATCTATTAAGTCATATATTTTAGATTTACGGAAACCCATATGATCGGCTCATGCTTTGAACATATATAATGAGTTCATGGTAAGAGCATGTGAATATTTAATCAACCCCATTTCAAAATTTATGCAAAATCATGGTGAAAATTCTACAATCATGCTATCCACACATCATGAGCATAAATCGAGAACTAGAAAGCAATTTCATAAGTATACACAGCCCCATTAATCATGAGGGTCTTAGAATTCGTACAAGGCATACAATAAATCATCCATAAGTGATACCTTAGAACATGCTTTTCTACAAATATAGGGATTAGGGTTTGAGTATAAGAATTAGGGACACAAAGGGTGAAAGGGTATCCTTGTTGAAGTCCCACATATCTGATTAAAAGACTCCCTTACTGATCTAGGAACTTGCGGCCCTTGATAGAGAAACCTTAGATTCTCTTAAGCTTGAGAGAAGAAGAAGGCAAAACTCTATCAATGATTTTGGATAATGAGGGGCTTAGGTAGGAGGAATCCCTTAAAAACGTCCCATTTGATACTTAAAACAATGTAGTTTAGAAGTTAGAAGCATAGGGTTTCACCACACCACTTGGAAATTCGCGGGAAAAGTCATGTTGCCCGAGTCCTCATGGGGACTTCGAGTCTTAAGGAAAAGGACGACTCATCAAGTACCACTCATGATCCCACTTCTAGAAAATATCTCATAAATTCCTTAAACGGAGTAATTCACGAGTCATTAGATGACTTAATGACTCGTGGCTCCTTCCAATACCACGAAGACAAAAATCCTTGCTCTTCATCCCATGAATGACACGGTGAGTCATTAATTGTCCGACGACTCATCCTGTCCTCTCATTGTCACCACTGCCTTAGGATTGCCCCAGATACGGAATTTTGCCGACTGACCGTCTGCTTGAGTTGTGCCTGCCCTAACGACTCGTCCCGGTCATCCGTTGTTACTGGGCCACACATACCTTTGACTACTTGCCACGAGTACGACCACAACTTGTTTGGTCATCTAAAGAGTTGTACCATGACTCATTACGGCGAAATTTCCACTTTCTTCTTAATTCATTCCTTAAGTGCGGGGTCTATTCTTTGAAAGTTTTGGGGTGTTACAATATCTCTCCCTTGGGAACATTCATACTCAAATGTAGGATAAACATATTGAACTTGATGGGGAAAAGAACTAATATCCAAATATTGAGCATTTACAATTGGCCCAGTATTTGACTCAGGCTTGATCTTACATATACGAGGTTGAATATCTAAATCGTACATGCATGCTATGGCGTAGAGGTATAAAGGAACATGAAACTGACATGGAACTAGATAGAACAACGAGAAGGATTCTTTCACTCTAACTAGCAACTGAGTTGAGATGGATTGAGCCATCATTCTCAAATTGCTTTCAAATCTTGAACTAGAATTCATGATATTTGATCTAATTGAAAGTAAAGGTACTTATAGAATAGATCATTCATGACATCTACAATTGAGAAAATACATTAGGTAACCCTATCTACTTAGCTACTCAAGAAACTACAAAGATTGAGTTGGCTGGACATCTTGGAAGACTGAGTTAACCCACCACAGGCTAGTCTATAACATGAAGATGAGCCTTAAGGATTCATAGAGTAAGATTGACATTGCTGTGCGGCGGTTACCAAGAATCTGAGAGTCTGAACACTCCAAGAATGGATGAGGCATGGCTTCTATTTGAAATAAAAAAGGGACTAAACTGAAGGATTGACATACCATAGTTGTTAGGGTTGGAACTACCCTGCTAGAATACTCAAGATTTGGCTTGTCCTAACGGACTTACCATCTCCTTTTAGGTTTAAACAATCATTCTAAGGCTCCTGAATCTTTCTTCAGGTCGGGACTAAACCACTAACTCTTGGCTTCTCCTCCCACCTTTAGCATTCATTGTAACCTCATCCTCATAGCTACTTCACACCATATATCGAAAACTTCTTCTCAACAAGCATCACAAAAGCTTCTTATTAAATACTAGGGTTATGGGGCTAGCAACATGCAAAAAGCTAACACGAGAATTCATAACATACCTATAACTACTTTTGGCATCTTTCCCTTATCTGATGTGCGACAAGGCGTAGGAACGGTTTTGACGTTGCTACTCGCTAGATGATGCACCTACGAATGGATGGTTCACATGAGATCTTGAAGAGGTGGATGGCTCTACTCTCGCCCACTTAGCCTTTGTGCAAAATTGGTGCTTATGACGCAACTTGCTGCACCAAAAACAAGCATCTAAGCCAGCCATGCATTCTCCCAAATGGTGATTCCCTGTCCCACAAACTGACAATGTCTCCTCAACCTCGATCTGTCTTGGAACACTAAGTAGTTGAGTTACTGACCCAATAATCTCCTGTTGAAATTATGGCTGATCCACCTCACAGGCCTCAGAAAACCATCTTGATTCTGGACCTCTTGCACCCTCTGTTTTCTCTTCCATAGTTCAAAACTCATTATGGTAAAATATCTTTTCCACACTAAGCAGTGATCATTTCCACCAATGTAACATGAGATCCTGCACTCTTATGAGAGTCCTTACCTTTATTATAAATACACTCTGGGCTGAGCATTCTCATCTCAGTCATTTTAATAATCAGTTCTCCAAGCTGCCAAGCGTCATGCATTTTGCATAACTGATGAACTCATGCTTGCTTGTCAACTCTCTGAAACCTGTCAAAATGAAGTCTCAAACTCAGCTCATTCTGAGACTCTCACTCCATTATCTCTCATTGACAAACCATGGCATTTCTTTCATTAAAAGGTGATATAGTCTTGCTTCACATTCCGTCATGCTGATTTTGGTGATCTTATGGATCTCCTCTAAGAACTCACTTATGGATATCATCCACTTTTGACCTTAAAAAATTCAGAGTGGATCATTCTAAGGAAGTCACTTACCCTAGCGCATTTTGCCTACGATCGATACGTGGAACGCGGGCCTCGCCTACTTATTTAATCTAGGTGAATTGTGGCTGGCCAACATATGAAAGGCTTCCCTAAACTCACATTGCAAATAACATAGTCGTCCATTGGGTTCACAGGGCTAGTGGGGCTTGCTGGCGCCCATCACCATTTCTTCTTCCGGTTGCTTGTCGAGGCATTCGCTACCCAGCGCGTAAGCACGAGTCGAGGAGAGGAACTATTAGATTTCTATACTTTATGCATTATAAGAATCATGAAGAAAAGTAACACATTCCTAAAATGTCTCACAGCTTCTTCGTCATAAGTGTGGAACGCTTCATGTTCACGCTCTAGTTCTGCAGCTTGTACGCGGTCGTACAAATGTGCAGTGGACCTTTTCAGAAGCTAGGATGTCGAGCCCACATGGACTGGACCAATTGGAAAATTATGAAGTTCAAGTGTGAGATTAACCTTCACAAGTGTTGATTATAGAAATTTTCAGTAAATTATAATTAAATTTCGGGGTCTGAAATAATCTTAAAACAATATAAGAAAACAGCTAATTCAAGAAATTTGAATAATCATGCAATGCTTACAATTCACAGTGGTTCAAGTATGATATTATCAATTGTTGTCTCACATAGCTTAAAGTGATGTTCATGGTCTCTCCGAGCCTCTAAACCCAAACAAACTAAGCATCACAGCTACATCGTTCAGTGGGGATGTGATAACCTAGTTCATGGGCAATTCAACTACATGGATGTGGTTTATGGGGTTTTAGCTCTTGATTAGGGACTTTCCTAACTCTAATCATTTAACCAACCTTAGCTTCACAACTACTTTCTACAGTGGTGGAGTGATAATTCTAAGCTGGTGTCTTTGTAGCATTCATCCCGTGTTAGAAACCAAGCAAGGCAAATTAGGTATATTTTCTATCCTAACCGCGATTCATATCGAAAGATAAGAACTTGCTCCCTACATTCCTATGTTCTTGCCTAGTGTTACTCTTTCAATCTTTTACCTAAGCTTAACGCATTTGTTTTCATGGTGATCAAACATAAAAACAACAACAATGAAGAATGTAAGACAATATAACAATTAACGACTCGGCCAAGCGATTCTGCAATTCTGAAATCATATCACGTGGCCTCAACCTAGAGGAAGGGTTTTAACCACTCATGTTTGTACAAATACTCAAAAACATCGTTAAAGTAGTATACTTAAAAGAGTAGGTGAAAGAGAATGTAAAATTGGTGAACCCTAGGTGAGTTCTTTACTTCTCCCTTCGCTCCTCTACGGTTTTCAGAAAATATTTCGTGACAAATGATTTTAGAAGCTAAGGGTTTAATTTATAGCAAATAGGGAATTTACAAATTTTTGCCGGTCATGGAATGGCTCCGCGACACGAGGAATGAACGCACCAATTTGACTCCGTGCCACGGAAGTAATGCATGGAAATCACTGCGTTACGTGAAATAATACTTTGCCGAGGCAGTGGCCACGATGGCCAACGTGGCACGGTGCTGGTCTTGCACGATGGCACACGTGACACGGTGTAGGTGCACGGTTCCTTGCGTGGCGCAGCTGGCCAGCATGGCGCCTTGGTTGCTGCCTTCTTCGCGCGCATGTACTTGGCGTGGCGACGCTGGGCTGGCACACACGCACGGCGTGGCATGCTACTAGCGCGGCCATTAGCACCGCTGTGGCATGCTTTCTTGCCAACTTTTGCAATTCGCTTCCAACTCCATTTCTTCACTTCACCCATCATTATTTAGTCCCTCATATGAATTTTACCCCTACAAAACAAGGACTACTCATGTTGGTTAGTGCATACTCAAATTTACATAAAATCACATGAGAATGTAAGTGTATAAATAGACAAACATGACTAAACGAAGTTATAAAATATCATTTGGGCACTTAATTATACCCAAGATCACTACCCCACACTTAAAGCCTTTTTCGTCCTCGAACAACCCTTTTACATCTCCTACACATGAAGACTCACAAATAGCTAATTGAGTAAGACAAGTCAGCTACGACTACAGCGATTGTTTGGATAGCAAGTTAAAAATAGATCATACAAGATTTAACCATTAAAATAAATATATAACTATGTTAAGACTTCCTAACCTCAAGAATCGACTCTTAATCTTAACAACCTCGTGCAAATTAACTGATCATGAAATCCGACATGGTGTATCTTCATTAAACATGTGCCCTCACAACAAGAGGATTATCGAGTTTACTCAAAAATTTCAAATCATATCGTGTATGAGTATATACAAATAATTAAGCTCACTCTCACAAAGAATTCACATGCCACGTGTATTTACCCATAAGCTTGCCCTTAGTATTTTACTCCACTAAGGCCCAAAGATGGCTTGAACGTAGATCAAGTAGGGCGTGGGTTGTATTGTAAGCTAGGCGGTGGAATGCTGTTATGGCTAATAGTGACTATCTTCCCTAGCGTTTTAATACATCATACATTTATTACGGGCATCTCTTCTCTTACTTCTCCCTCCTTCTTTTCTATCTTCAGTTTCCTCTTTTGTTTCCCATTTCTTTAAGCACACATAGCTTATTAGTAAGGAGTACTTAAACTACTTTTTCATTTATTTGTTCTCTTACACCATACTAATCCTCAAGCATTTTCAAACACGTGCAACTCTAATCCTTTCCTCAAATCCACAACCAGTATTTTATTTCTTTTTCACCATTCTCACTCCTTTACTCTTTTGGATTTTTTTAATTTAAGCTCTTAGGAGTTTTTGATCAGAATTTAAGGATATTTAAAGAAAAGGATTAAGCTTATGTTGCGGCAATCAACGAATAGTCTTAGGATCAATGGGTCTAGCTAGGATCAGACATTCAAGGTAGGCAAAGCGACGGATAAAAATTAGGCTCATTCAATGAAATGCCTAAATCATCTCCTACACTCGATATCCTTCATTTCATTTTGTATACACACAGGGAAAGTTCTAGACACTCCACGGTAGCATGGAATATTAAAACATACACATGACACATACTCAATTCAAGACAAATTCAGCAGACTCTTAACTCAGCTAATCACAAAAATTCAAAATTAGAGCTTTAAGCACTAGAGTCACATTCAAGAGCCTAGGTGTCTCAAATAGAGTTATCCAAGTTGCATTCTTCAACACTACCCATACTTGCATCTCACAATCATGTATAACATAACAGAACATCAAGCCATCCATTAACTATGGGTTCAAAAACAAAAACCTATTGGATAATTTTCCCTTAAGACGATCGTCATCCATCCTTCATCGGAATAGTCCTAACTATATTTAAAAAAACTAATAAATACAGAACACACAAATTTTATTCTTTGAGTTCAAAAGTACTAAGTAGGAAAAAGAACCAAAAATAAAAACCAATGGGTGGGTGAATCATTCTTAACTCAAAAATTTTAACCAATTCCTATCAAGCACTAAACTCACCCCAAATCATTAAGCACAAATTTTTTAAATTTCCCTCACCCCACACTTGAATCAGGTATATCCCCAAAGCCTCCAATTAAAATTCAAAGGGTGAGAAAGCTGCTCCCCAGGGCCTCTAGGCCTAGCTAACAACATATTTTCTTCATTTGAACAGGAAGTGGGTACTCCAGCCTTCTTTCCCTCTTTCATGCTCCTTAGCTTCCTCCTCCAAGGGTGTCGGACTCCCACTCTAAAAGTGCCCAAATCTCCACCAAAAACAGCAACAAGGCGAAAATAAACAAAATCAACATAAATGAAAGAACTAAACATTATACCTGCGGTACCCTGGGTTTGCCTCCAAAGCGGCGCCTAATTTTATGTTGCGGCACGAGTGGACCATCCTTTTGAGACATCCTCTGCCGTGTTCCCTTTTTGAGAACCATCTTCTTTCTTTCTGGCACAGAGGAAACAGCCGCCACTCTGTCCCTCTCTTCCTCCAACTTCTAATCTCTAGTAGACGCCCTCCATCATATTGGTGACAAGTAATCATCTCCACAGTGGCCGTGGACTGCAGCTGGAATGCCTTACCCCATACATAGCCTATGATAACACAATGACCCTTACAAAGGTCTCTGTCGTATGTGGGTGGGTTAATCTCTTAGTAGACCCGGAAGAGTTCTTCTTCATCATCGACCCTCATTTCAGGGTCCCTGCTCTTACATTAATAATGCTACGCTCCTCCGGTGGCCAAAACGGCGTCCCAAGATCGGGGGTGCCTTGTCATCAAGTTCCAAATTCCAATATAATGAAATCAACGGGTATAATGAACTTACCCACTTTGATGAGAGAAGGTCCTTGGTTATTCCATCTGGTGCCACTAGCGACTTTTCTGCCAGGCTGCGGCATCTAGTGTTGGTCTCGGTTGACCTAACCTAGGTGTTAAACAAGGGATAGGGGCATTAGGTCTTGCTGCCCCTAAAAATCCAAACAAAACTCTTTGTCACCTCACCTTTACCAATTTGTATGGGGAGGGTAAAACTCCACAGGTCTTTGAGCTTTTAAGGTATCTTGCTCATTACCACAATGGCTGCACTCCTCGATTAGTGCTCTTGTTTGAACATCCACCAATCTCACTTTGTTGGCCACCACATCTTTCAAGTACTTAGCATACTTGGGCATTCCTGCAACATCAAGAAAAGCAAACTTATGTGAAGTTCTTTAAAAATATCAAAGAACTTTCTAAAGCATTCCTCCTCCTTGCTCTTTTGAGTCTTTTGGAAATGGTGGTGGTGGTCAGTCTTAAGCTATAGTGATGATTTTTTCATTTTGTTGCACAACAATATGATTCTCTCCCTTCTTCGAGTGGATGGTCCCTTTCTAACAAACTTCGGTTGCACCTCATTTCTCTCTCTTTCGGTGTTGCATCCAGCCAATTCCCTGCCACTCCTCAGACTAATGGCGTTGACCTATCGGGTGTTTGTGTTTATGTCAACTGGGTAGTCACTCCTGCGGTCTAGTGTGGTGGCTTGTTGCTATTTGACCCATACCTTCTCTAGATTGCGGGTGTGCTTGCTAATTTTCCAAGTCTGATGCCATCCTCGCGATTCTTTGCTAGTGGGTCTGTGTCTCATAATCTTCTGCAACGTCTCCTTAAAGTTTATGCTCAACTTGTATCATTTTTTCTTTGTTCGTTTGCGTCTTGTTGTTCTTTGAGGTTGCTTAGCTTTTCCTTTGATTTCCACCCCAAGAAAATTTGGGTGGCTCTTCCAATTCTTGTTGTAACTATTCCCAAAATTTTGATTGTTCCTCTTAACATTCCCATCAAAATTGACCGATTCAGAGTTCGCCCCACATGATTCTACATTGTGCCCAGTATTCCCACAAATTTCACACCCAATCGGAGCTTGATGACTGCATTTACTTGTCCTCGATATTGGTTCATACTCGGTTTATTGAGCGATTCATCATACGATCTTTGAAAATAATGCTAAATTGTGCCTTAAGCATTTACACCATCTATTTCTATCAGCCTCCTATTCTCTTTCTGCCCCTCTCGATGACTCGGCTGTTCCACTCACGAATTTCCACTGAGCAATCTGTTCAACAAAGTGTATAGCTCATCATAAGTCTTCTCTAATGCTTGCCCACCCGATGTAGGAATACAAGTAAAATTTTTGTGTGTGGGTCTAGAATTTATACAAAGGTATGGGCTAGCACTTCGTTGGACTGTTGATGATGAGGACGTCTCTCAATAAAGACCCGAATCTCTCCCAGCCGGCCACAATTTCTCTCCGGTCTACCTTAAGCTTAATATTTCACTCCCTGAGTTTAGCGGTGTTGCCTGAAGGGAAGAATCTAATAAGGAACTTCTTTTCCGTCATCCAAAAGTTATGGAATTCGGTGACTCAGATTTCAGCCACCTCTTTGCCTCTCCCAACAATGAGAATGGGAGAGGATAGGAGTCGGACATAATCGTGGACACTCCGTTGGGGATGAACGTGTCACTAATCTCAAGAAAGTTACCATGCGTCTTTGTTGTGGGTCCTCATGAGTCATCCCAGTTAGCTAGCCACTAGAATGTAATAGCTGAACCATATTCTATTTCAATTCAAAGTTCCCTCCAAGATCCGGTTTGCGGATACTAGAGGTCACATTTGTCGCTAGTGGGATAGCCACTTCGGGAACTGGTCGAGCTGCCATGATTTCAGGTAATAACTTTGCTTGTCACCGGTGGGTGTTGTTGTAACCTCTCCTGAAGTCTATTTAGCTTTCACTCTGAGCTTCCCTCCAGCGTAAATATAGTTGATGTTCGAGTTCAGAACACTTGGCTACACTATCTCTCTGTCCTTACTTGACTCTACAAGGACAACCTTTCACTATGATATATCAGACTAATGCCAAGTTTCTCAACACTTGGGAAATTAAAAATCACATAAACAGAAAAATTTACCAAACTTCGCTAGGTCCCTGGCAGCGGCGCCAAAACTTGTTTACACTCCTGCGCACACGCAGCATACACAGTCGTACAAATGTCACGAGTGGACCTTTTCAAGGAAGCTAGGATCTTGAACCCACAAGGACTGAAAAGGACCAGAATTTAAGCTGGTATATTCAAAGTTCAAGTGTAAGATTAACATTCACAAGTGTTGAATTTAGAAGTTTTCGGAAAATTATAATTAAATCTAGGGGTGGTCACAAAAATGTTTTAGAAATGATATAAGAAGCAACTAGAGCTAAAGCTAGGATAATCATGCAATCCTACATTTTGTAATGGTTCAAGTATGATATTATCAATTGTTGTCTCACATAGCTGAAAATGCGATGTTCATAGTATTTTGAGCCTCTAATCATGACAAACTAGCCTCAAAACTTCATCATTGAGCAGGGATGTGATAACCTAGTTCATGGGAAATTCAACTACATGGATGTGGTTTACGGGGTTTATGCTCTTGATTAGGGACTTTCGTACCTCTAATCATTTTACCCAACAGCTTCCACAACTACTTCTGGTGGTGGGTATTAATTTAAACCGGTGTCTTGCTCTCATCCCATGTTAGCAGCAAGCAAGGCAAATTGGTATATTTTCTATCCTAACTTGACGAATCATATTGAAAGATAAGAACTTGATCCCTACATTCCTATGTTCTTGCCTGAGTTACTCTTTCAAGCTTTTACACAACTTAACGCATTTGTTTTCATGGTGATGTTTAACAACAATAATGAAAATATGGAATAAAAACAACAATTAACGGAATCAAACCAAAATGAATTCATTACAAAATTACAATTATATCACGTGGCCTCAACCCTAGAGGAAGGGTTTTAACCACTCATGTTCGTACAAATACTCAAAAACATCGTCAAAGTAATTGTACTTACAAGAATAAGTGATAGAAAATGTAAAATTGATGAACCCTAAGGTGAGTTCTATACTTCTCCCTTCGCTCCTCTACGGTTTTAGAAAATATTTCGTGACAAATGATTTTAGAAGCTAAGGGTTTAATTTATAGTAAATAGGGAATTTACAAATTTTGGCCGGTCATGGAATGGCTCCGCAGCACGGAGATGAACACCAATTTGCCTCCATGCCACGGAGGCCAACTCTCATGACTCAGCGAATTTGCATTGAAGTAATACTTGGCAGGCAGTGGCCACGATGGCCAACGTGGCACGGTGTTGGTCGCTGTAATGGACTATGTGACACGGCACCGTGGCGCGCAGCAGTTTAGATGGCATGGCGCTGGCGCACAAGCTCCCTGGTTTGCTTCCTTCTTCTTGCATTGCCTTGGCGTAGCATGGTGCTGGGCGCAGCACACTGGCAGTGGCCATGACACTGGCAACCAACAACATGCATGGAATGCTTTTTCTTGCCATCTTTAATTGCTTCCAATTCCATTTCTTCACTTCACCCATCAATATTTAGTCCCTCATATGAATTTTACCCCTACAAAACAATGACTAATCATGTTGGTTAGTGCATACTCAAATTTACATAAAATCACATTGGAATATAAGTGTATAAATAGACAAACATGTCTAAACTAAGTTATAAAATAACACTTGGGCACTTAATTATGCCCAAGATCACTTCAAACCTATAAAAAATACTCTACTTAACATGGATATCAAACACCCTAGGAAACTCTAAACATTTGCTCTTATACCAAGTTTGTCATGGCCGGTATAGGCTCAGTTGAAGCACGAGATAAGGAACTGAAGGCTCCAAGTCGTCACATGGCATGGATCATAGCATAACATTAGCAAGACCATAACTAAAAATATCACTTAACTAGAAAGCTAATTGAAAAGAGTCTAATTTAAAAATTCAAAATAACACATCTCATTAAATGTTACACCCCATAAGATGTTGCACTTAGTGTGCATGCGCATGGGCTTGGGTGATGAGAGCTTGATGCGTGCGGGAAGAACCACGGTCTGAGGCCCGAACGAGAATGTCATTGAGGGAATTAGAAGGGTTAGCGAGGCCGGCGCACGAGGAGCCTGCACGATGGCCAGCGCGCGGGACATCGACATCTTGTACGATGGCCAGCGGGAGACGCGTCGCTGTTACAGCCCGTAAACTCTTGTATTTAGATAGCCTACTTGCATGTTGGCTAGAGTTTTAGAATACACACATGTTAGAAAAGTCCGGGGGGAAAGACCCGGACAAGTGCCACGCCGAACCATCGTGAGGAGGTTGGGCGGACATCTCTAGTGTGTATATCCTGGAGAACACCTCCGCGTTGGGCGATGCTCGTATATCGATGAGTTAAAGTTTGGGCTATATATATATTCAAAGTAGTATTTTCTTCCACAATATCGATGAATTTGATTCTAATTGCTATGAATATTAATGTAGTTCGAAGAAATAGTGAAGTTGCCCGAGAATGTTAACGGACAAGGTATGTAAAACGGTTCTTTGGCAAGCTAATGGTCACTTGTATAGTAAAATAGTTCAAGTGTCGGTAGAATATTTTAGAAGGCACATATTATGTTTAGTAAATTTTAGTATGATGTTGAAACATCATTTCATGTGTAGCGTGAAATTTACTGTATGATATAAATTCTAGTAAGTTTCAGAAATAGTACAACATGCCCAATATGTAATCTAGTAAAGTACGTCACGATATTATCGTGTTCGGTAGAAACTTAGTAAAGCAATACAAATTACTAGTAAAGTATTTGAGAAATAAAATATTAACTTAATATGAATTTAAAGTATGTTAGAAATACTAAATCACGTTTACCATGAATCTGGTCTCTGACATGATTCTTTGTAGAAATATTATATCTTGTTTCGATTACTAGATTCAACACAGTATGAAAGAAATTACATATATACCATTATCGATTTTAGCATGTATTATATATATACACATTACTATCATCAGTTTTGCTTGTATCGCACACAGTTAGTATTAATCAGTTGAGACTTGAATGTATTGTTTTGGAGTTGGATTACCTAGCATCCATGACATAAGGGTTAATAGTTGTATCGGCTCGTCTAGCGGATAGCGAGATCACGTCGCTCTGCGGACTAGCATGCAGTACTAGGGGGACGAAGATGGGCTGCCAGTTTCCCCATATTTTCCTTGGTCAGCTTTTATACACCCGGAGTCAGGCGGGAAAGCCGAGGAGTTGATTCAAGAGTCCTCGGACTCGGGTACGATTATAGTCGGGGGCTCATTGGGCCCAAGTACATACCCATGGGATCGGAAGGATGCTTATAGTTACTATGGGAATGGGATGATCAGGGTAAGGGGTATAGATTGCGTGTTGGTTGTACCTTCCCGGCTTAGCGGGGGCAGGTAAGGATTGTATGTGCTATTCTATATTATATGTTATTCTATAATATGCCATGTTATGTGGTTATGAGTAGATAGACGGTAGAATGCTACGTTGCAGTACGACTCCTCCTTCAGCATAGTTGAGGAAAGTCTTAAACTCATACTTTCAGTCAGTTACAGTCTATTTCTTTTCTTCAGTTCTATAGTTATATTGCTTGTCTTCGTAGTTTCCGGTTGTAGGTTTTCATACTCGGAGTACCGGTGGTACGTGCCCGTTACAGGCGCTGCATTGTGTGCGGTACTCATAAACGGAGTCGATCCCTACGTATTCCAGCCAGCACACAGAGTCATCAGCTCTTTTCATCCAGGAGCTAGACAGCTGAAGTTTGTCCTTTTCTTTTGTTATCTGTTATGGTGGCGGGCCTTGTCCCATTATCTTATCAATATTCTTAGAGAGCTTGGGAATTGTACATTCCCTGGCAAGTTGTAGCTGCCTTGCACGATGCCGTGTGAGGCGTGTCTTAATATTTAGCTTGTTTATGATTCGTGCGTGTGGGGCCTTATTCAGTTGATAGTGGTGACTGCTTGTCGGCACACGTAGCAGTTTAAAACTTGTTTGTTGATTACGAAATAACTAGGCATAGTGGCCTTGTAGGCCATAGGTTCCTATTGATTCAGTTGTTAAGGAAGAGGCTGTGGTTTTTTTCTTACAGGTGGCTATAGGCCTAGTCGGTAGACTTTGACATTTACAGCACAGTTATATAGCCAGTAATTTCTTCAATCCAGAGATAATGCCATCGGCACCGGAAGTTCTTAGGCTCGGCTAGTCTAGCAGTCCATGTCCTAGTAGGGCACGAGGTGCCGGTGTACCTCCCAGTTGACATTGAAAAACATGGTATCGAGCAGGTCGTATCCCAGGGATTCTGCAGGTCGTGCTAAGTAGAGTCTTGTCTATGGATGTGTTGTGCACCACATACTATAGAGAGAGGAGAGGTGCAAGGCATGATAGGATGGTTACTCTTTCTTCTTGATACCGTAGGTATTTATAGAAGCTGGTGAAAATTTATAGGTTTGAGCCCCTAAAACTTGTCATACTCTTTGATTACGGATACAAATTCAGATCAACGACACCCTATCACAAGCAGAAGATTGGATATAGTTACAGAAGAGGGCACCAACCAATTGCAGGGGTAACTACGGCGGCAGGAGGAGGTATTAGTGACCTCTCAATGTGATACCTTGCTCAGTACTATCCCCAGTATATTTCTATAACTTAAGAGTAGGAAGTGAAGCATAGTGTCACTTACCTTGAGTATGATGGCACACAGTGCCCCTCCTAGGACTGAAGCTGCTAGGCTATTGAGCCTAAGCACTTCCCAGTGCTGTGGCTCTTTCGATTCATGTAGTCAGCAAGGGCTATATACTTGGTATATAAATACGGTCCGGCCGTAGGCCTATAGCCACTATACAACCACAACAGCTAACGAGAATCATATAAACATAAGGGAACCTATGCGAGCCGACAAGGCCACCATGTTGTCTAGTTACTTCCGAATAAAGTAAACGGGAGCTAAGCGCTATGTGACCGACAAGGTCACCACTACCAACCAGAAAAGTCCCCACACTGACCATCATGAACAAGCTAAGACATACATACGGCCTCACACGATCGGTAATACTAACCACAAGGAATACACAATCTGCAAGCCTCTAAGAAAACTGATAGAGTGTGGGGATAGGGCCAGCTACCCATACTTTACAACAAAAGAAAAGAAATAAACCTCTAGTTTTCTAGCTCTGGATGTGGGTGTGGCTCTATGAGGATTGTCTTGAATCCCATGAGAGATCGGCTCCTCATCTATGAGTACATGCAGGCAAGTAATGCAGTTCCCCAAAAGTGCGTCGTACCCACTTCGGTACCGAGTATGACAAAAAATGAGTGAACATAAGCTGAATATAAGCAATAATACTAGTAGTTCTTAATAGCAGAAAAAATGATTAACTATACAAATGCAGGATGAAATAAGCTTATCTATACGAGTAGGTTGAAGTAGACACATCGACGTGGCGTCCTGCTATCTACCATCTCTAATAAATAACATGTATATACATATAACATACAGAACCTATACCAGCCCTATAAGCCGGAAGGTTCCAACCACCACACAATCTATCTGCCCTACCCAGTCAAGCCATCCATAATTAAAATCACTCGCGAGCTGTAACTGACTGCCTCTGCAGGCCCCATGGGTGCAGCTCCCTTCCTTAGCCTCTGACTGCCAATTATTAAGTCGGAGGACTCATGCTTGTAAACTATAATGTGTCTGGCCATGCGCCCATACGTAATCTGCCCCGCAGGCGCAAAGAGCTCGGCGGGGTAAGCTATAATGCTATGTTGATCATCCTATTATGAATATTGCATCCCATCTTCATCCTAATGCGTGCAACGTGCCCTACTTAGAGTGACGGATCCTCACCCTCCCCCGGGTGGCGAGAGTCGACACAACTATTAACCCGGGGGCAGAGGACGCTCTAAGGGTCCCCTCATACTTCAACATGTCTCGACAAACAATAATCACGTATAGGGGAAAAAGCTGATCCATCGGCACAGTCAAATTTCCTGCAGAAATTAATGATCCAGGAAGGCCTTTGAAAATTTGGACTAAGTCGGAGGAAAATCTCTCCCATGGGACCTTTCAGCTCATTACCCACTGACCTGACAATATCCTTAGCGGGAATATTTGCTAACTCAGCGGTCCTGCCCAGTCCACGTGCATGACCGAAAGATTCTCTTGCATCAGTCCCGGGATACTTTGAGGTCTCTCACTGATCGGCCCTTGTGAGCGTGGGGGACCTATTTTCAAAATTCCCTGACCCTCAAGCTGTCGGAGTCCACACATTAGCTCTGTTGGTAGGTGTAGCACTTGGATATTATTTGAAGTGGCCATCATTTATTGACATAACTAATGCGCTTCAAATTTCCTAGTTGGATGGTGTAGGTATGGCTGTCGGAGCGGTTTCATTCGAATGGCTCCTAGTGAGGTGGGGACTGTTGAGAAGGCTGAGATGACCTCTGTATCACCCTCAGATTGGGCGATTCTAAGTGTGGGCATCCTGTAGTTTCTTCACCTATTTGCGATATCGACCTCCCCTGCAACAACAGGATGTCACTTATCTGCCATACTATCTTTAAGCAGAGAGTGTAGTAAGTTTTAGGGACTCAACCACATGTTGTACTGCTCTATGGCACAGCCCAGAATAAGAAAGAAAGAGTAATCAACCTATCATGCCTTGCGACACTCCTTCCTATAGAATGTGGGGCACAACACATCCATAGAAAAAGATACTACTTAGCAAAGCTTGCAGACTCCCACAGGATACGACCAGCTCGATACCAAGTTTGTCACGCCCCGCCGCCCAGGTATGGCGCGCAGTGCCCTACTAGGACTGAGCGCTGGAAACTGGCGAGCCTAAGCGCCGGTGCACGGTGGGATCTAGCTCTAATTCATGGAATCAACGGAGCTGTCTAACGGTTGTAAATACGGCCCCGGCCGGCTAGACCTATAGCCACCGGTAAAACTACAATAGCTAACCAGAACCATATCAATATAAGGGAACCTATGCGGGGTGACAAGGCCACCATGGTGTCTGTTGCCAGATCAAGTAAACAAGAGCTAAACACTAGTGACCAGCAGGTCTGCAAACAAATAGGACCACAGCCATCGCGGAACAAGCTAAGACATACCACGGGGCCTCACACGATCAGTAATACTAACCTCGGGGAATACACAATGCATAAGCCTCTAAAATACGATAAGATGGTGGGGACGGGGCCCGACCTGCCCGTAATGTACAACAAAGAAAAATAAACTCTAGGCTTTGTCTAGCTCCGGATGGCAGGAGTTGATGAGTCTATGAGTTTCCTGGAATCACGAGGATCAGCTCCTCAAATCATGAGTACTGCCAAGCAAGTAATGCAACGCCCCCAAGCGGGCGTCGGTACCACAGTGCAAGTATGTAAAGCAAGCTGAACATGGCGGAATATATGCAATATCTTGGTAGTTCGAATAGCGAGAATCTAGCTAAAACTGTCTGGGCTAAGCGGGATCTAAAATAACCTTTTATGTACTTTTGAAGGTAAGGTAAGAAGCATACAATAAGACGTGGCGTCCTACTATCTATCGGCTAATAAATAACATGTATATAAATATATAACATCTGAGGACCTATACGGCCCCATAATCGGAAGGTGCCAGCCAACACACAATCATACTACCTGTAATGCAAGAAACCATCCAAAAGAAAATCACTCACTCGGCTCACTAACTGAGCACCTCGGCCCAGCAGATTACGCAACTAGGGCTATGGCCCCTTACTATAATTGTGTTTGAGTCCGTAGGACTCTTATACAGCTATGGCCCATCAATGCATGTCACATGTCGCTGAAAACAAGCGCTCGACAGGGTAAGCTATAATGTTATGCGTCGGCTGTTATAGAATGCTTGCATCCCATCTTCGTCCTACGCGGACGGCATGCCAGCTCCTTGGGTGACGAATCATCACCCTCTAGCGGGCGATTCGACACAACTATCCCGGGGGTGGCGAGCGACGCTCTAAGGAACACCCTCATAGCACAAACAGGTCTCAACAAACCAATCACGTATATCCAAAATGTTCGATGCGAAAATACTATCCATATTTTCATATTCTATTACGAATCTCTTTTACGCATTAAACTTTTCTTTTCTTGAGCTAACAATATAAAGAAATAATATCTGGTACATTACGATATTGACTTACTGATTTTTATTACGGATATAGCATATGCATAGGCTGTGCTGGCGAGGTTCATACTGGACTCAATACTCGACTTCTAGATTCTTTCTTTTAGAATTCACTCAATTTACTATACTAGGATTACTAACTATAGGAAAGGAATTGGCTTTACATTCCTCGATCTCGGCTTCTTGGCTAACTGCGTAACTTGGGCGATGCATCCCAGCTATTTCTCCCCACTTCCATTCATAATTACAACAATTAGAACTAACTTCATTATTATTCTAGAAGAAAATATCACTTTTAATATATATATATATGGCCCAAACTTTGTCTTATCGAAAAACAGCCAAACTCGTTATTTCTCGAAAGTCAGAAGGGAGAAATGCTTACTTCCGGGCCTAAGTATATTGACACTAATTTGGAGAAATTCCACTTACCTTAGCTCAGTAGCACGACGGTCCGCCGGCGAATTTCACGAAACTAAACCCGAGGAATGCTCCTTGTTGCTTAATACCTCTTTAAGATTATACCGAGTTTGGAGTTTGCGTATAATGGCGTAACCAGAGAAATTATAGCATACCCTTCGCACCCTGTTTGTTTCTTTGTTACTCTCTCTGTGAGTTTCTAGAAATTTTATGAAATTTAACTTTAAGACAAGAATTGGAGGCTTTTTATCGCCAGGCATGGATAGGGCCTCGTGACATGCTTTGCCATCACGGAGGCCCTCCGTTCGTGACAAGTTGCCATCGCGGAGGGGTTCTTCCCCGACTTCTCCCGTGGTAGTTCGATGCAATGTTCGTCCGGTCTTCCCCCGAGCCTTTTTCTAGCATGTATGACATTCTAAAACTCTTAACCAACATGCGAATAGGCCATCTACATGTCGAGAATTTCTGGATGTAACTTTCATAGAGTATATACGAGTTGATTTATTTATTGATATAAGATCTAACTAAGATGACAGATAATATTAGATTATCACATATATTTGAGAAAGAGAAATGCGGGATTCCCTCCATCCTTCGGATGTTATGCGGTTTCCATGTTTCCATTTCGTTGCGGTAAGAAAAGGAAGCTATTCCTACCCCTCTTAGTTTTGATTCCCGTATAGCAAAGGGCATAAGGATTTAGGTGATGTTGCCCAAAGTAAGCAGTAAGTGAAGATAGATTGGTTGATTCAGTAAATGTTTGACGTAAAGAGCCCTATGTTCACGTAAGTTGTGCGGAACCCTCGGTAATAAGTCGAAAATGAGTAAGACTACTAGATTGCAGTGGGTGTAAAGACTTGTTAGTAATGAACCCCGGTAATAAATAAGGTCGAGTCGAAACGGCTAAGTCATAAACACGCTAACGACGGCGGGGATATACACAGCATAATAGTTAATATTTCGGTTGTGATATCGAAGGTAGGAAGGTAATATGAATGGATGGGTCAGCGCTGCTTGGAAAAAGTATAGGTGATACTTGACCGAGTAACCTTATTGAAAAATGTAAGGCAGGTACCTTTGAACCCCAAAGCTCGGCTTAAGCAAGATGGGGAAAAAGCATGAATAGCAAATTTTGAGGGAAATTAGAATCACTTCCAAATTGGTAGAACATCGTGTATTAAGGGTGAGCCTCAGGCTGACAATTAAGAGACAGTAAGATTGTAGTTAAGAATGTTGGGGTACGTTCTCTAAGGATAAGGTAAGAGGGTGCCGACCCAGAAACTTTGTCTAGTGTGGCCTAGAGACAAGGTTCAGCCCAGGCAGTCCCACTTGGGTCCTTAATATGCGCAAGTAAGACCACAAGGTTAGGATGTTTCCCCACATTGTAAGAGTAGAAAATTTTCAAATAGAACATCATAGCTATGCATGTGTTTGTTGCTTCGAATGGGAAGAAAATCCAATGAAATCGTACGAGAGGACGGGGGAGATATAATTAGGCTTTGTAGAAACGTATATCATGTGCGGTATGAAATTCGAGTATAGCATGTCGAGAGATTACATATTACTACAAGAATTCAGTATGTATTGTAGGTAATTGTTGATATATATATATATAGATATGAATGTATCTTTGTGAAGTAACTTCCAATATTTAGTTCTGATCCACCGCAGATTTTGGTTAGGCTGCTAGGAAGTATATACGAGATCATCTTTATGAGGACCCTCGCCAAAAAAGGGGCAGGTTAAGTGTGATTCACGCATGAAGCTATATAAACTTTCTCAATTCTCAGTTTATTGAGTTAATGGACTTATATGCTTATTGCCGGATCTAGACCCGAAGCTCACAAGAGTTAGTTGCAGAATCGGGGAGTTTAGACCAAATACGGGCACGGTTAGGCAGTCTAACAATCAGGCGCTCTTTGTATTAGCAAGGAAACATCCCTAGCGGCTACTAACATTATCGCATTTGCCAAAAACTAGAAATAGAGACCAACTAAGCATATTCTATAGGTTAGCAACACTGCAGAATTCTACCGGTATGTTAAGCGGTCGTACATTGTTTTTCCGGCCTTGTAGGTGAGGGTCAGCCTTAGTCGACCTAGCAGCTATCATTAGAACACCCCACAAGTCACCCGATCATCCCGGTTAGACAAAGCGTAGGTACCCCAAGGAAGGGTCAACATCGGTAGTCGGTGACGAACTAGTACCTGTTGGATCTCATAAGATATTCAGATACAGAGTCCTAGGAAAGTCATTCTTTACGGAATTGCTCATAAGATCGAGAATTTCCCAGAAAAGTAGTATAGATCCGAGTGAAAATGAAAAATGCATAAGGAATTGAGTAGTACTATCCTAGCATAGTGTTTACTAAGATAAGGAGATTATGAGGTTCCTATGAAGATCCGAGGGTGATCGCCCGAGTAAGTCCGATTAAGCCCAACTCTATAGTTGTTCAATTAGAAGAACAAAGTAGTTAGTTGTCCCACAACTTCAGTAGTTATGCATGAATACAGGATAATAAGTAGGACATTTAGAGCATTGTTAGACTACTTAAGTATTCGGTCATTCAACTGGTATTGACTAGTCATAGTTATTGACTAGATTATTAGAGATCATGATCACTATCAGGATCCTTTGATCAGGCTCTGTGCACATGGTGTGTAGATAGTCATACGGATTATCCATGTTGAGATCTTCATTAGCATGCGACCCGAGGAAAGGTTAGATAAGCTCAAGCTATATAGATAGATTACTTATCAGTTTCTCTAGTATAATAAACCAGTATGAACGTCAATTATATGCCAATTTCTCTAAATGTGAATTTTGGTTGAGTTCAGTAGCCTTTTTGGTCACATCATGTCAGAGGCTAGTATACGGGTAAGATACACGGAAAATAGAGCGGTGAAAACATATCCCGAGACCTACTAATCCGACCGAAGTACGCAGTTACTGGGGTTAGGCGGAGTACTACAGAAGGTTTGTGGAAGGATTTTCCACCTTAGCAGCTCGCTAAACTAACGAGTAGGCAAAGTTCCGGCGGAGCGGGGTGTGTGAAGAGCCTCCGGGGAGTTGAAGAGCCCGGGTTAACATCAGCCCTAGTGTTAGCATTTCCGGAAAGGTACAGAGAGTTATTCAGTTTATTATGATGCTTCGAGTGTTGGGTTAGGATGTGGGTTTGATGCAGCATGGTAGTAATATCTTATGCTTTCAGGCGTTTGCCAGGAACACGTAAGAAAAAGAATTATCCTACCCATGACTTTGAGTTAGTTTCAGTAGTTTATGCCTTAAAGAGTGAATATGTTTTATCACCCAGGAAGGGCTAATGTGGTAGTAGATTCCATTGAGTCATGTAAATCTATGGGGAGTTGGCATCTGCCGGCCTGAGCAACAGAGATTGCTCGAATTACACCGGTTAGCCGGTTTAGCCGTTCGCATAGCAAATAGAGGACATCAGGGCGGTAATTCAGAATACGCCGGTGTCTTCATTGGTGGTGGAAGTAAAGGAACGGCAGTATGAAGACCTAGTCAGGTTCAGCTTAAACACGAGGGCTCAGCATGGAGGTGACAGATTTTCAAATAGCAGGGATGAAGTGTTGTGATATAAAAGGCCAAAGTCTTTGTGTTCGGATGTTAGAGCCGCCCGGCGGATTATGGGCCGAGTATATTACGGCCGCTATTCTCTCCATCAGAGTTCGATGAAAATGTACCAAGATGAGAAAAATTCTTGGAGGTGGCCGGGAATGAAAAGGGAATAGCATAATTCATAGCCCAGTGTCCCAACTGAGGTAAAAGTGAACATCATAAACCGGGCGGACTAACACAGGATATAGTTGTGCCTACGTGGAAATAGAGCCGATAAATATGGATTTTGTAATAGGATTACCCCGCACCGGGTATGCATATGAATTCTATCTAGGTGATTGTTGACAAGCGACAAAATCAACTCATTTTCTTAGATAGGGCTACCTTTTCCGCCGAAGTTATCTGTTGAGCTGTATATTAGAGAAATAGTTAGAAATTTGCATGGGGTTCCGGTGTCCATTTCTCTGAGAATCGACTTACAGCTAAGCGTTGGAAGTCATTTTAGAGGCTTGGGGGCGCATGTTAACTGAGCACATTTTCCATCCTCGGATAGATGGGCAAGTAGAGCACTACTTCAGACGCTCGAGGATATGTTTCAAGCATGTGTGTTAGATTTTGGAGGTAGTTGGGATGAACACCTACCGCTCTTTGAGTTCGTGTATAATAATAGTTATTATTTAGCAATTTAGATGGTGCCTTATGAAGTGTTGTATGGGCGAAAGTGTAGATCTCCCGGCCGGTTGGTTTGGAAGTAGGAGAATCAACATTGATTGGGCTAGAGATCATTCATCGGTCAGAGAAAATGTAAAGCATCGAGTGTTGCAGCGCTTTCGAGTCGCGAAATCATATGCGGCGTGCGGCGCGAATAGGCCAAGTGGTATATGAGCTAAACTTACATCCCCGAGTTAAGAATCTGTCAATCCGAGTTTTCCCATGTATCATTGTTGAGAAAGTGCATAGGGAATCCCTCGAGGAGTTGTCCCGGTTGAGGATGTCCGATTATGGAAGAGACGCTTATGAAGAGGTTCCAAATAGCTATACTCGTGATTCGCGGGTTGATAACTAAAGATGTTGCTTGTCAAAGTATTATGGCGTAACGGAACCGAGATGAGATGACTTGGGAAGAGAAAGAGGAAGATGCAGAAGGTGAATATCCTCTTGACTATTGTAGACTTGAAAATCATCAGTGTTGTGTAGATACTGTGTTAGACTTTTACGCGTTTCGGATTTTGAGATATTCAGTTACGGGAAACTACGCCGAAATTTTTCTAGAATAAATCAAGTTGAAATTCTTGCAAGTAGAGGTTTACATTCCGGATAGATTTTCTTAAGGGGAGGATGGCCTACTCGCATGTTGGAAAGAGTTTTAAGAATGCCACACATGCTAGAAAAAGGCGAGGAAAAGCTTGGACAAGAGGCCACACCGAACCATCGCAAGAGGAGCTGGTAGACCTCCTACTGCGATGGCCAACGTGTCGCGGAGGGCTAACCTCCGTTGGCCAGGCGTGTCACAGTGAGGTCCAGCCCCAACTATGTAAAGCCCTGCCTTTGTTTTTAAGATAATTATCATAATTTTCCCGTGAACAAATAGAAAACGAGAGGGTATGGAGGATCCATTGAAATTTCCTTATTTGTTTTACACATATTAAATGCGTCCAAACTCGAATTAATCTTGGGTAGTGAAGTACTAAGTTGCCGGGAGCATTCTACAAAGTTAGTTTCGTGAAATTCGATTACAAACGGAAATGCATTAAGCCCTACCGATCTAAGATAAGTTGAATTGCCAAATTTGTCAATATACTAGCCCTAAAGTGATGTTCTCCCTTATGGACTTCCGAGAAATAGCGGATTTTCGGTTGTTTTCAATGAGTCAAAGTTTGGGCTATATATATATTCAAATTAGTAATTTCTCATGTCTCATTGATTTATTATAACTTTTCCAGAATACAGATGCAGTTGAAATATGGCTAAAAATTAGTTGAGTTACGCCGAATGCTCGGAAAGTTAGCGGACAAGGTATGTAAGCCGGTTGCCGGCAAGCTAGTAGTCCCGGTATAGTGAAATAGTTCAAATGCCCATTACTAGAATGTTTCGAAGCTGCATATTATATTTCCATTTATAAATTTTAGTATGATGTTAGAAACATCATGTCATGTGTAAGCGTGAAATTTACTAGCGAGATATAAATTCTAATAAGTTCGAAATAGTACAACATGCGGTATGTAATCTAATGAAATGCATGAGGATAATATTATACGTGTCGGCAGAAATATATTAAAGAAATACAAGTGCCCATAAAGTATTTGAGGAAATAGAATGGTAACTTAATATGAATTTAGAAAGCATGTTAGAAATAGTAAATCATGTTTACCATGAAACTTAGTTATACAACATGATTTCTCGGCGAAATATTGCCAATCACGTTTCCGGTGTTAGATTCAGCACGGTATGAAAGAAATTACATATATACAATTATGTCCGGTTTCGGCATATATTATATATATACACAATACTATCATTAGTTTCGGCATGTATCGCACATAGTTAGTATTATCGGTTGAGACTTGGCTGTATTGTTTTGGGTTGGATTACCTAGCATCCATGACCGCCCCAGGGTTAATAGCTGTATCGACTCGTCCTCTAGAGGTGAGGATACGTACCGCTCTATGGAGTAGCACGTGCGTCCCTAGGGGGCCAATTTGATCTCGTTCCCTATATTTGTCCTTGGTCGGCTTTATACACCCCCATCAAGCAGGCCCACCCGGGGTGTTGATTCGGGAAGTCCTCCGGACTCGAATGCGGATATAGTCGGGGGCTCGGCGGGCCAGAATTGCATACCTAGAGGGCCCAGTGGGATCAACATAGTTACTATGGGGGATGGGATGACCGCGGTAGGGGTATAGATTGCGTGTTGGTTGTACCTTCCGGCTTATGGGGCCAGGTAAGGTTTATGTGTGCTATGTTATGTATGTTATGCTATATTATGCCATGTTATGTTAGTTATGAGTAGATAGACAGTAGAATGCTACGTTACAGTGCGACTCCTACTCGCTTTCGGCATAGTTGAGGAAAGTTCTTAACTCATACTTTGATCGATTACAATCTATTTCTTTCATTGATTCTATTAGTTATATTGCTTGGCCAAGATAGTTTCCGTTTTGCTTTGCATACTAAGTACAAGTGGCAGCGCGCCCATTTTGGGAGCCTTGCATTGCTAACGTGCAGGTACTCTTAGATAAGGAACCGATCCTCATAATTCCAGCCAACACCTTGAGTCATCGGCTCTTGTCATCTGGAGCTAGACAAGCTAGTAGCTTATTCCTTTTCTTTTGTTATGCAGTATGGATAGGTCGAGTCTGTCCGACCATCTTATTAGTATTCTTGGGAATTTTGGTTAACATATTCCTTGTGGTTAGTTTGTATCGGTCGTGTGAGGCCGCGTGTATATTTTGCTTTGTTTATGATGGCCGTGGGGCCTTATTCAGTTATTAGTGGTGACCTTTGTCGGTCACGTAACGGTTGCCGATTGTTTTTCTTGATTCCACAAATAACTAGAGCAGCATGGTGGCTTTGTCGGCCCGCATAGGTTCCCTATTGATTCGGTTGTTCTAGGGAACTATTGTTTTCTTACGGGTGGCATTAGGCCTAGTCGGTCGGAAATTTTGTATTTAGCCGTTATATAACCATAATTTTCTTTAATCCAGATTTAGAGCCGGCTGGCACCGAAGTGCTTAGGATTGGCCGTCTAGCCGATCCAGTCCTAGTAGGGCACCGGGTGCAAGTCATGCCTCCCGGAGTGGGCGTGATAGCCAGCCTCTTGGCGCATTGGCCACCGCGGGGAGCGCCACCCCATTCCACCGACCTATGCCTATATATGTCAACCTTGTTTAATTTGAAATAATTCATCACACTCCCTCGACTAAGAAAAGAGAAGGCACACAACTTTCTCCCAATTTTCATCAAATTACGCTATCAAATGCTCTCAAATGCAAATTATCTTCGGGTAATAAGTTCTAGGCCTACGATAAACATTCCTACAGAGTTATTTCTTGAAAATTCGCTCAGTATATTAGAACCCCAACGAGTAAATATTGTAAGAATTTCTCCAAATTGAATGCTAAATGACCCACTACAGGCGACTGAGTAGCATTTCTCCTTCTAAACTCTCGGGAAATTGTGGGTTTTTGGTGAGTTATTCAAAGTTGAATTATAGTCGATATTATTATTAGAAAGATATCATTATTTGCAAAATTTAGTATTAAAATTAGCCCTATTCTCTTAGAATAAGGGTTGAAGTTGGGTGGAACCACCGGTTACAGGTTGAAACTCGCTAGTTAAACGAGTCGGCATTGAGGTATGCCAAGGGAGAATTCCTTCGGCAAGTTTTTCCTACCATATTGTAATACTTCATAAATCCTTGTAAGAAATCTAAACATATATATATATATATTGTGATTAGCTGCTACCGTTGTTGGAGATTAGCATTTTTTATTTTGGTTGGGATTAACCCTACCCTATATAGCCTTCCATTAACAAACCTCATGTTACTAGCTGTATCATTGCCTTCGGGGCTATATGGATCGCTCCAAAGAGTTATATGTTGTCCCAGGGTCTATATTCGGGCCCAAGGGCCATGTTATGATCCATCCATGAATGGACTTCTGGCTCGCCATATTGGCATCACCCCCTCGTTGAGCCCTATGCCCGGTGCAATTCACGAGGAAGTCCTTTGGGCTCAAACGCGGCTTCTGAGGCAACGAGCTCGGTTGCGGACCTAGGGGCTCGTAGGTCGATTATAGTTACCTATTTAGTCGTATTGACCATGTTAGGGGTATATAGATTGGAGTATGCTCACACGGGGGCATATTGGGGCCCCAGGAACGGGATTATTACGTACTAGTTGTACCTTCCCGGGAATATGGGGGTCGGGCAAGGTTCTTGTTTGCATTAATTGCGGTGTATACGGAGTTGTAAGGAAATTTAGGTTGTATCTCTTATCGCTCCTATTTGATCATTTTCAGTTTATTATCAACATTATTCGATCGTTACATTATTTCCTTACACATATTCAGACATATTGCACTGACGTCCATTTCGGGACGTACGTGAATTTCTGCGGGTGCGTGTAGATACGGTTTGGGACCTTCCTAGTTATACGCTAGAGTCTTGATCTAGTCAACTCCACTCTCCAGGAGTTACGTGGTTAGAAGGTTTGTTCTTTTTCTTTTGTGCGGTTTATGGGTAGGTCTTGGCCTGTCCCGGCTGATTTTTCTACTCCCGAGAGGCTTGCGGGCTACAAATTCTCTTATTGGCTTTGTTGTTGGCGATTGTGGGGCCTATGCATGTTTTATTTTACGTGATGCCGTGTAGGCCTAGTTTAACTTTTAGTTACTTGCAGTCTTGTCGGCTATAACATAGTTATGATTGCTTGTTTTCCTTCTCTTATAACTAGACAGTACGATGATCTTGTCGGCCCGCATTAGGTTCCTGATTTTTACAGGTGGCTATGTGGCCTTATCGACCTAAGGCTATGTTTACAGCCAAGATATAACTCATTGTTTTTATTGAATTGAGTTGTAGGCATTCCCCAGAAGTGCATAAGCCCGGTCGAGGTCGGAGTTAAGATCCCAATATGGCGCGGGTCCTAGTCCATGCCTCCCAAGGTGGGACATGACAAACTTTGTACTAGAGCAGGTCATATCCTAGGGAGTACGCAGCTCTCTCTAGTAGAGTCTTGTCTATGGGTGTGTTGTGCACCATATTCCCATAGAAACGAGAGGCTGCCGAGAGGAATAATAGAGTGGTTACCTTCCTTTCTTCTCCCAATTGTGCTATAAGTCTATGTTGTATAGGGTTGTGTCGCTAAAAGCTTATCTTATGCTTATCTGTTGAATGTCTGACGCATGACAGATTATGACTTGGCGGCCGATGTTGTGGCATGAGGCTTTTCTCCCAGGTTCCCAGTTAGGAAATCGGCCCGGTGGGGGTGACAGGAGACTTCATCCAGTCTCCCCAGCATTATCCGCTACACCAAGAAGTCCTCAGCGCAGCAGGCAATATCAGCACCATATACGTGGTCCCCCATACCTATACCATCAAATCATAAGGTTAGAGTAATTGTCCATGTTAGCTCGAATGATGAGTGGCTCGATGGCAGCACGAGTACGGTGGTCAGCTGAATCTATTGGAGGACCTGGAAATTCAGGTTCAGAGTTCCATACCTATAATTCCCCACAATTCAGGAAAAATCAATAAGGGGAGGACCCTAAGGACTTTTGGACCAATTCTGTGAATTTTAGGATAGTGCATGTCATGCTCACAGGTTAGTTGAGCTAAATATCTATTTTGATTGCAGGACATAGCAGTGTTGTGGTATGACACTTGGGAAAGGTCCCAAGGTAGAGGTCACTCCCCCTCTGACTTGGTGTAGCAGCTTCTCAGAGGCCCTCTGGTCAAGTGCCTGGTAAATCAGCAGGCTGAGTGGATACATTTTTGCACTGAGCGGTGTTGATGAAGTGTTCATAATATGCAATGAGGTTTGACTCCTTATGAATATGAGCTGGCACGATACCATGCCATCCAAGTACATCGGTTTAATATGAAGTTTCTTCTAGAGTATGTGGAAACTTGTGTTACAGCTTCTTTATGGAGGACATGGACATGCTGAAGTATTAGGGCTTTTACTCAGAATGGGGATCGAGGCGCAGAAATTGAAGGAGATAGAAAGGAAAAACCAGTTCGTGCCGGAGGGCTAGGCCCAGTGACATGATGCAGAATATCAGAGCGAGACTGTTACCTTGAATATGAGTGAAGTCCAATGTAGACCCTTTCACAATAGTAAGGTGGTAGATGGATGAGGAAATCGGTGGTAGTCCAGGACTAGTGAGAGCTCACGGGCCATCAGGTTCCCAGTAGTAGAGGGTCAGATCGAGCAGCGGTCCCTTCCTGCCACGTATGTTATTTTTAATCGACGTCATTTTAGGGCATGCAAATATGCTTCTCACCCCGCTTGTATACAAGAGGTCATATGATGAGGGAATTGTCCAGCTAGAGGTTAGGGTGATCCGGACCGATAGGATAGATCTTCAGCAAGGTCACATGCCCCAGCACCTTCAACAGGGCGTAGGACCTCAGCTCTGTCGGTAAGGTAGGAAGATCGGGGTATATAGCTCGGGCGGTGATTCGGATCACACTATGCTTTACTAGGGCGATAAGAGTCAAAGTCGTCATCGGATGTTATAACATGTATGTTGGACATTTTCTCTTACTTAGTTTATGCTTTGATAGACCAGGTTCCTCGTTACTCCACTAGTGGCCTAAAGTTTGTTATAACACTAGAATTTAGCCGGCGACCCTTCACGTTGTCTACATTTTATTGGTGATTCTATTATTGCAAAAGATTTTACCGAGGTTGCAAAGTAAAGGTCGTTGGTCACCAGAATTTGGCAGATTTAGTGGAACTAGAAATGGTTGAATTTGATGCAACTATGGGTATGATTGGCTAGCGCCATGTTATGCCAATGTGAGATGTTGGACCAACACTATCTGTTTACTTTCCAGGGACGTAGTGCGAGTGGAAGGGCAGTGCAGCTACGCCAAAAAGGTAGGTTCATATCCTATCTTTAGGAAAATTTGATAGCAAAGGGTTGTATTTACCATATTTCCGGGGTTGGGGACAAGAAAAGACACCGACTCTTCAATCTATTCAAGTGATTAGCAGTTTTATAGATGTATTTCCAGAAAAACTTTCTAGTAATCCCCAGAATGGGAAATTGATTTCTCTGATTTATTACAGATACTCAGCCGCAAAAATCCTCATATGAATGGCTCCTGCGTGAAAAGAATTGAAAAAAAGAATAGTTGAAAGACTTGTTGCACAAAACTGTCAGTAAAATTACTTCACTATGGGATTACGCAGGTTTATTTGCTAACAAGAAAGACGGAGATTATCAACGAAGAAGGTTACTATTAAGAATAAATACCCTCTTCCTAGGATAGATGACTTGTTTGATTAGTTGCAAGAGGCCCGAAATATTTTTCCAAAATGTCGACTTAAGGTGAGGATATCATCAAGTGCGAGTTTGGGAAAGATATCCTAAACATAGCTTTTTAGGACCAGGTATGGTGTTTAATTTTAGTTATATTGTCCTTTGGGTTGACAAACGCCCCGACAGTATTCATGGATGTGATGAACAATATCTTCCGGCCATATTTAGATCTATTTGTGATAGTGTTCATCGATGATGTCACAGTGTAGTCCTATTGAAATAAAACATATAGATCATTTTACCAAATAATACTCCAAATCCTCAGAAACATAATTATATTTGCAAAATTTTCTAAATGTAAGTTCTGGCTGAATTTCGTAGCTTTCACAGGCCATTTGTATCGGAGGATGGTAGTCGGGTTGATTCATGAAAATTGAGGTAGTAAAGACATGGACTAGACCTACAACTCCAATTGAGGTTCGTAGTTTCTTGGGGTTAGTCGCGTATTACATATGGCTTATGGAAGAATCTTCTACTTATCAACACCTTTGACAAAATTAACGTGAAAGTAGCCAAGTTCCACTAGATTGGGGCACACAGCTGAAAAAGTTTTCCAAGAGTTGAAAATCTTGATTGATAGCCGATTGCTAGTGTTGACTTTGCTAGAAGGTTTAGAGGTTATGCGGTATACTGTGACACTTTGGGCATTGAGCAAGGGTGCGTCGATACAGCACGGTAATGTAAATTGCTTATGCTTCAAGGTAGCTTAGGAAGCATGAAAAGAACTATCCCACACACGATGTGGATTTACATTTGCACTTGTTCATGCCTTGAGAATGGAGACATTACTTGTATGGGGTGCACGTGGATATTTTTACTGATCATAAGATCCTCCAATACATCTTCACCTGAAGGTGAATTTGTGGCAGCGTCATTGTTCAATTACTGAAAGACTACGATGTAGACATTTTGTACCACCCAGCGAAGTCTAATATTGTAGTAGATGCCCATAGCTATAGATCCATGGGGAGCTTGACATACTGGCTGAGCAATGGAAATAGCTCAAGAAGCGCCGATTAGCAGCAATCGTCCGGATAATAGACTCCAAAAAATAATGGGACTGTGATTCCGGAATATAGCAATATCATCCCTGGTTATGAGGTACAGAAAGAATGGCAATATGAGGACCTTGGCCTAGCGCAACTCAGAATAGGTTCGGCAAGGTAGAATCAAAACCTTCGAGTTGACAAAGAAGTCTTGAGATTTAGAGTTGCCTCTACTTTCTGGATGTAGCAGGGCTCCACCAACTGATCATGACAGAGATACATTATTCTTTTTACTCTCTCCATCCAGGTTCGAGAAGATGAAGCATGACATAAAGGAGATATATTGGTGGCCTTGAATGAAAAAGGGTGTAGCTGATTTTTTAGCACAATGTCCTAATTGCAAACGGGTAAATTTGTTCATTAAAAACTCAACGGATTAACACGAGGGAATGGCAGTGCCTATGTGAAAATGGGAAGAAATTAACATGGACTTTGTGACATGATTACACCTTTTCAGTGTAATTGCGATTGTATTTGGTTATTGACCATGAGACTAATGAAGTCGCTCATTTGTTGCCGAGTCAAAACTACCTTCTCAGCCGAACACTATGTTGAGTTGTATATTAAGGAGGTAGTCCGCTTACATGGTGTTCTTGCATCTATTATTTATGATAGAGGAGCACAATTTTGGCTAAATTCTAGCGGAGTCATTTATGAAAGCTTGGGGACATAGGTTAACTTTGAGTATAGCTTTCCACCTTTAGACGGACGGTCGGGCGAGTGCACCATTTAGACACTCGAAGATATATTACATGTATGTGCTAGACTTTGGAGGAAGTTGGGATGATCATCTACACTAGAAGATTTGTTACGGGTGTGTGTGCTACACTTTGGAGGAAGTTGGGCGAGCATCTACCTCTTATAGAATTTGCATACAATAAAAACTATCATTCTACAGTCTAGATGGTGCCTTATGAGCCCTTGTATGGGCGAAAATATAGTCGCCCATTGGATGGTTTGAAGTAGGGGAGTCAGGGTTAATAGGGCTGGATATGATCCACCTATCAGAAGAGAAAGTAAAACTCATCGGGGAATGCTTGTTGACAACCCAAAGTCTTTAGAAGTCACATTTCGATGTGCGGTGTAGAGACTAGGAATTCAATATTGGTGATTGGGTATTTCTCAATGTTTTGCCAATGAAGGGCGTGATGAGATATGGTAAGAAGGGCAAGCTTAGACCTAGGTTCATTGGCCTCCAGAGCGGAATCTATTCATCCGAGTCTTCACGTTTCCATGTTATAAAAGTGCATAAGGGACCCATCCGGGTTGTTCGATTAGGGACATTCAAGTTGCAAGGTGTTAGCCTAGGAAGAGGTTACAGTTGCTATACTATATGGAAAAGTTCATATGTTAAATACTAAAGATGTGGCCTCTGTTAAAGTTTTATGGAGGAACGAGGAAATAAAGAAGAGATGACTTAGGAAGGCGGGGCGACATGAGTTCTAGGTATCCTCCCACTTATTCTAAGTTGACCTAGAATATGTAGTGAGAAAGTGAGGTTGTTGTTTAGTTTTTATTTACTTTCTTATATTATTATGACTGTTTAGTTGGTTAACTCTTTGTTGTGGAATAACCGTTTATAGCATCCTTTGAGATGCACCTATGCTAGGTTACTACTGCGTTTTAGGTTTCTTGATAGTCCCGCAAATAGAGGAATCTCTACTAAAATTTTTTTCTAAGTATTATTTAAAATAGTTAACTCCTTTAATATTGAAGATGACATTTGAGGATGAATGTTCATAAAGGGGGAGGATGTTACAACTCATAAGATTTAGCGGTTAGTGTGCGTGCACATGGCCTTGTGATAGGTGATGAGAGCTTGACGCATGCGGGGAAGAGCCTCGAGGAAGTAGGAAGAACGAGAAAATAGTCAAGGGAATTAGCAGGGTGGGGCAAGGCCAGGAAGAGAGGGCCTGCCCAGTGCGCCAGGCACCACACGTCGTGGCTGCCTGTGCGATGGCCGCGCGGCGCCTTGTACATCTTGTACGCCCGTATTGTCCTCTTGGTGCGTTTCCAGCATGGGGCGGCACATACCACCGACCTATGCCTATGTAATTCATCCTTGTTTAATTTAAAATCATTCATCACACTCACTCGACCATAAGAACGAGAGAAGGAACACAACTTTCTTCTGATTTTCATCAAATTATGCTATCAAACACCGTCCAAATGCAAATTAACTTTGAATAATAAGTTCTATGCCTATGGGAGGCATTAATAAGGAGTTATTTCTTTAAAATTCGCTTGGTATACTGGAACCCAAAGACGAATAATAGTTTGTGGAAATTACTCAGCAAATCCTAAACGGCTACGAGGCACTACGTAAGCATTTCTCCCTTCTAAACTCTTGAGAAATTATGGGTTTTTACGCAGAGTTATTTAGAGTTGAATCATAATTAATGTTATTATTAAAGATATTGTTATTTGCCGAATTAAGTATTGAAATTATCCCTATTCTTTTTAGTATAAGGGCTATAGTTAGGTGGAACCCATGGAATTACTAGTTAAAGCTCGCCGATTCAAATGAAAGATTGGCATTCCGGTATGTTAAGGCCGAATTACGCGACTCTTCCGCAAGTGTACGGAATTCGTGCAAATAATATAGTGGCTCTTTTAGAGCGAATGTCGAACCCAGGGGACTGGACCAATTCATCTAGCTATCAAGTTCAAGTGTGATATTAAATACAGAAAATATTTGATTACTAGAATTTTGCGAGAAGGTTTAATTAAGTCTAATTTTGGTCAACGAAATGTTCTGAATTCACTCTAGGAAGCTTGTAAAGTTAAAACCAGATAATCATGCGCTAATATGAATTGCAATGGTTTACGTATGAAACTATCGATTGTCATCTCACATAATTAGAATTGCATCTTCATGGCCTTTCAGAGCATCTAAATGAAAAACTAGCCTCACTACTTCGTTGAGAACGAGGATGCTAATTCTAGTTCGTGGAGTAATTAATTACGATGAGATGTGGTTTTACGTGGATATGATTAGGGACTCTCATTACACTAATCATTCAACTCAACCTTAGCCTTACAACTACTTCTTGAGTGGTGATGTGATAATTCTAAGACGGTCTCTAAATCCATCCCGTTTTATCAACCAAGCAAGGCATTAGGTATAGTTCTATCCTAACACAAATTATATCGTGAGATACAATCATGCTCCTTACATTCTCATGTTCGGACCTAGGTAAATGCTTTCTCAAGAATTTACCTAATCTTAACGTGTGTGTTTTCATGATTTAGCTTAATTTTATAAAATTCTAAATTATTAAAAAGTGAAATTAAAAAATAAAATCAATAACTTAATTCCAACACAAATTTGTAACAACAAAATCATACTCATGGCTTCAACCCTAGAGGAAGGGTTCTAGCAATTCATGTTCGTAAAACTACAAGGAACATATAACTAAATTAACATCTTACAAGAATTGGTAGAAGAGAAATTTGACAAACCCTAGATGAGTTCTCCCACTTCTCCCTTCACTCCTAGGTGGTTTCGAATAAAATAGTGACCAAGTGATTTTAGGAGCCAAGGGTCCAATTTATAGTAAATGAGAAAATGCAAAAATTTAAATTACGTAGAGTGGAATCGAGCTAACCTGTCATGGAGTGTATCGCGAGCACTGCCTCGTGACACGGGTAACGCGGATGCCATCTTGAAACCGCCTCGGGATGCCAATGCAGGGTGCCGGCCGGCGTGACACCTTTGCTCATGCGGCGCGTGGAATCTTTGCGCGCAGCTGGCTTTGGCGTGGCACGGCGGCTGGCGCTGGAGCCTGCCTACATGCTGCCTTGTCTCTTGCGCCTGGAATGGGCGTGGCACGGCTCTAGGCTGACACCACGCCTAGCATTGGCCTGTTGCCTGGCGCGGCCGGCCTTGCCATGGCATGCTCCTTGCCGACTTTCGCAATTTGCTCCGACTCCATTCCTCTACTTCAGCAACTTATAAATTAGTTCCTCAAAATCATCGAAACCTACAAAACAAGGACTAATCATGTTGGTTAGCACATATATTCACATTTATATAAAATCACATGAAAATGTATATAATTAATTAGATAAACTAGACTAAATTAAGGTATAAAGCATTACTCGGGCATGTTATTTTGCTCAGGAATCCACAACCACACTTAAAGTCTAATTCGTCCTCGAACAAACCATTTATATCTCATGCATATGGAGACTCACACATAGATAATTTTGGCAAAATAATTCAAACTACGCTATAATGATTATTTAAGATAACGAGGCTAAAAATAGAGCATGCACGATTTGATCATTGAAATGAAATACAACTCTACCAAGACTTCCTAACCTCGAGAATCGACTCTCAATCTTAGCAAACTCATGCGAATCAACTGATCAAGAATCCAACATGAATTATATCCGTCATTCAACATGTGCCCTCACGGCAAGAGAGTTACCCATTTCACACGCAAAAACTTTTTAAATCACAACATGCGTGGGTACATGAATAAATTACGCTCACTCTACAAAGACTTCATGCATCATGTAATGACCCAGAAGTTTGCCCTTAGTGTTTTATTCCACTAGTTTAAGGATGTATGAATGTAAGATCAAGTAGGACTTTTTAGGTTGTAATGTAGCTAAGGGTAGATACTATTATGGCCAATAATAGTGACTATCTTCCTAATAACTTTTTAATACATCATAGCCCTCATTACGAACTTCCGTTCCCTTACTTCACCTTTATCTCTTTTCCGCTTTTCTTATCCTCTTTTATTTTCCCATTTCTTTAGGCACTCTTAGATTATTAGTAAGGAGTTCTATAGCGGCTTTTCATTAATTTATTTTCTTATTCCTATAATACTCAACCGTTTTCACACAAGTGTTTCCTTGACCTTTCACCGACTTTACAACTGCCACTTTTTTTCTTTTTCATTCTTCTCACTCCTTTACTCCTTGGATTTTTCACTTAACCGCTTAGGAGATTTGGATCAAATTCAAGGTTAATGAAAGAAAAGGATTAAGCTTATGTTGCAACTATCAAAGAATAGGCTCAATGCTCGATGGGGCTAACTAAGGATTAATTATTCAAGGTAGGTAAAATGAGGATAGCGTTCAGGTTCATTCAAAGAAATGCCTAAATCATTTCCTACAATTCACATCCTTCATTTCGTTTTATAAACACACCAGGCAAGTTCTAGACAATCCACGACCTTACGAATACTCAAAAACCTTACGAGTCATGGCACATGCTCAATTTCAAGACACATTCATGAGACTCTTAACCCGGCTAATCACAAGAATTCAAACATTGGAGTCAAATTCAAGAACCTTAAGTGTCTCACACAAAGTTATACACTTGCATGCTTCAACACTGAACATACTTGCATCTTACAATCATTTATAGCACATAACAAGATCATCAAGCCATCAATTAGCTACGAGATCAAAACCCATAAAACCTGCTGACTAATTTTTCCTCAAGACGGTCGTCATCCATTCGTCGTCGGAACTTGAGTCCCTAACTATGAATAAAAACATTATATCTGAGACAAGAATTTTTATTCTTGATTACAAGACCCCGTCGGGGAAAAGAGCCAAAGAAAATCGGCGGGTGATGAAGTCATGCTTCACTCACAAAATTTTTTTTCAAATTTTTAAAATTTTTCACTAGGCATTGGCATTCACAAAAAATCGTTAAGCACAAAATTTTAAAAGACAAATATAAAAAGATAATTAAATAACTAATTAAAAATATATTATTAAATTAAAATTTAAAGGATAGAGAAATACTCCTGAGCCTCTATGCCAAGCTAATAACATGCTTTCCCTTCAAGTTCTCATATGTGGATGTTTGACCTCACACTCCTATTCATGCTTTTTAGCTTCCTCTTCAACGAATTTTCAGACTTCCCCTCCATACGTAACTTACCTTTCACAAAACCACAAAGCACAATCGAAAATAACAAAATCAACACAAACAACAAATCATAAATTGTACTTGTGGTACCCTTGGGTTGCCTCCCAACCAGTGCCTAATTTTACGTCCCTTGACACGACGTGGGCTGTCACTTTTCGGGACATCCTCATGCACAGGTTCACTTTTGAGAACCATCTCCTTCTCTTCCTCAACTTCCTCAAAATTTGAAGCCCTTTATCGGACTCGGGCTGAACACTTGTCATTGCCTTTGGACATGTGGAATCCTCCACCCTACACTCTCCTACGACAACACACTAACGACAAAGATTTATGTAGTGTGTGGATTGGTTCATTCTTGGTAAACGCGGAAGAGTTATTCATCATCCTCGACCCTCATTTTGGGTCACAGCACCAATCAATCACCGCTCCTCCGGTGGCCAATGGACGTCTCAAGATTAAGGGTACCTCGTCATCAACCACGACAATCTAAGACAATAAAATTGGTAGGTAAAATAAATTTACCTACTTTGATGAGAAGGTCCTCTATTATTCCATCAGGTGTCACTCGCGACTTATCGGCTGACTGCAGTATCAACCTCATTGGCCTCATTTTTCCAAACCCAGGGTGTTGAATAAAGATAGGGGCATTAGATCAACTGCTGCCCCTAAGTCACCCAAAGCTCGTAGCACCTCGGCTTTGCCAATTTGTATGGGGAGGTAAAATTCACACGGTCTTTGAGCTTCTTTGGACTCTTGCTCAATACCTGTGGTTGCACTCCTCGGTCAGTGCTATAAGTCTGGACGTCCACCAACTAACTTTGTTCCCATCACGTCCTTCAAGTATTTAGCATACTTGGGCATTCCACCACCAAAACATCAATAAAGAGGCAAATTTATGAAGTTCTTTGAGACTTTAAAAGAACTTTTTGAAGCATTCCTCCTCCTTGCTCTTTCTGAATTTCAGAGGGAATAGTTGTGGTGGTCTTTGTGTTGGTTGCAATGAAGATTGTGCATTTTGTAACCGAAGCACCACGATTATCTCCCGTGTTGATGGATGGTCTTGGTCTAACCAACCGGTTGCACCTCCTTTCTTATCTCTTTAGGCACATCGGCTAATTGCTCGCTTCTAAGACTGATGGCATTGATAACATGCCCCAGGTTAGGATGCGTGTCACCTTGGTAATCCCCACTGTGACTCATGTTTTGGCTTGTTTGCTATCGACCCACTTGTTTTCAAGATTGCGGGTGGCCGCTGGCTGATTCTTTAAGTACGGTGACATCCTCGCACGATTTTCGGCTAGCATTGATCTCGGGCAGAATAGCATGCCCGAGTGGCGCTTTATAACTTAAATTGAAACTTTTATCTAAGTTATTTTATACATTTTCATGTAATTTTATATAAATGTTAAATATGTGCTAACCAACATGATTAGTCCTTGTTTTGTAGGTTTCAATGATTTTGAGGAACTAATTTTTAGGTTGGTGAAGGAAAGAAATGGAGTCGGAGGCAACAAAGCGAGATTGGTAAGGAGTAGGCCATGGCAAGGCTGGCGCGCCAGGCAGCGTGCCACGTGCGTGTGCCGCGCCCGGCGCCGTGCCACGCCTGCGAGCAAACGGAAACCATGCGGTGGCGATGAGTGCACTAGTCAGACAGCAACGTGGCACGACACGCCATCACCGCGCTAGAGGTGCCATCGCGCTGCCCAAGTAGCGTGACACGCTGCCAACAACGGTAAGGTGCTGCCTAGGGTTGATTTTGGGTGATTCGAGAGAGCCTTCGCGATACCTCGTGACGGAGCGGTGCTCCGTGATACACTCCATGACACGGAACCGTTCCATGACGGGCTAAATTATGCACGCTTTCCATTTACCTATAAATAGGTCCCTTAGCTACAATTCCATTTTGTCACGATTTTGATACAGGAAAACTACCTAGGAGTGAAGGGAGAAGTGGGAGAACTCATCTGGGGTTTGGAAAATTTCCCTTCTCATCTACCAAATTCTTGTAAGTATGTTAGTTTAGCAGTAGTGTAGAGTAGTTTTACAAACATGAATGGCTAGAACCCTTCCTATAGGGTTGAAGCCATGAATTATGATTGTGATTTTATGATATTGTTTTGGAATTAAGTTATTATTTGTTGTTTTCGTCTTGCATTCTGGATTGTTGGTTGTTTTTATGATTGATCACCATGAAAGCATATATGTTAACTTGGGTAATAGCTTGAGAAAGCATTACCTAGGTCAGGACATGAGAATGTGAGGAGCATGTTTATATCTCACGATATAATCTTGTGTTCAGGATAGAAATATACCCGCACCTTGCTTGATTGACAAACGGGGGTTATTAAAGACCAAACTTGGGATTATCCATCACCACTCGAAGAAGTAGTTGTGAGGCTAAGTTGAGTTAGACGCACGAGTCCCTAATCGTTTCTTCGTAAACCACAACATAATTAATTGCCCGCAGACTAGAAATTAGCATCCTCGCTCACAATGATGCGGTGAGGCTAGATTGCCGTGTGTTTAGAGGCTCGAAGACCACATGAACATTCAATTCTAATTATGTGAAATAACAATTGATAGTTTCACGCTAACCCATTGCAAAATGTAGTATCGCATGATTACTCTGGTTTTAACTCTATGTTGCTCCTAAAGTGATTTACAGAATATTTCATTGACCAAAACTAGACTTAATTAATCTCCATCAAAATGTCTATAACCAACATTTTAGGTATTTAAGATCACTCTAGAAATGGATAGTTAGAGGAATGTGTCCAGTACACAATGGGTTCGATAATCGGTTGTTAAAAAGAGCCACTATATTACTTGCACGACCGTTCACTTGCGAACGCGCTTAATGCGGGAGCGAACAACTGAGTCGGGGTCTCCATGATTTTCTGCAATGTTTCCTCGCTCTGCTACTCAATTGCCCATTGTGCGCCTGTGGCGTCTTGTTTGTTGAGGTTGCATATAATTACGCTTTGGTTTCCACCCCAAAAGAAAAATTCGGGTGGCTCTGCCAATTCTTGTTGTAGTTGTGTCGAAATTCTATGATTGTTCCGTTGTACATTCCCAACAAAAATTGACCGATTAGGATTGGCTCCACAAGATTACGCATTGTACCCGGTATTACCACAAATTTCAGACCAACTTGGGGTCTTGAGCCCCGCATTAACCTGGCCTAGTGTTGGTTTATACTACGGTTATTGGTGAGTCATCATCTAAATCTTTGGAACGAAGCTAACTGCATTGCCAAGGCATTCATTCCATCAGCCTCTATCAACCACGATCTCTTTCACGCCCCTCACCGATGACTTGTTGTGCCACTCGTTTCCTTGGGCAATTACGTTCAACAAAGTGTACAACTCATCATACGTCTTTTCCAAAGGCTTTCCACCGATGCGAGTCTGTGTCTTCTAAACATTCTACAAAGGTATGGGCCAGCACTTCATTTGATTTACGAGTAATGAGGCAAATTTTTCCCGAAATAACAAGCAACGTGGCACGGAGTGTATCGCGAGCCTTTGCCTCCGTGCCACGGGGCTATCACGGACACCCAGCGGAACTCAGCTCCTTGAGGTAAATGCACCTCGGCGTGGCACGACATGTATCCGCAGAGCCTTGCCTCCATTCACACGGTGCTATCACGCACTTTCATTGGAACTTGAGGTTCCGAGTAATAACACTCGATGTGACCTGAGTGCATCGCGGTGCAACGCCTCCCGTCCCAACGAGAGGTATGAACCTCGGAATTTGACATAATTTATTCCTCCCGGGGAAGAATGCCTCCGCGATGGTAGTGTGACACGGCGCCATCGCGGGCCCTATTTGACAACTTCCCTTGTCAACTTCCACTTCTCTTGCTTCGAGTCCATCGGCACATTACCAAATTGTAGATTAGCTTCCAAAATTCCTTCTACCTAAACAACACTAATCATGTTGGTTAGTATAAATTCACATTTACCTAAGAATCACATCAGAATGTACACATAGCAATAGATAAACAAGTCGAAATGAAGTATTTGAGTATCACTAGGGCATGAAATTCTGCCCAAGAATAACCTACCCACACTTAAAACCTTGTTCGTCCTCGAACAATACTCTCATCTCATGCAATTGAAACCCACGCATAGCTAATTTCTCGACCATTCAAGCTACGGCTATACAGATTATTTAGATAGTAAATCATACAGAAAACATGCATGGTTTTATCAATACAATGAAGTACACCACATTAAGACCTCTAACCTCAAGAATCGATTTTCGATCTTGGCAAACTCATAAATCAACAGTCAAGACATCCGAAACGAAATTTTATCTCTCGTCAAGCATGTGCCCTAACAACACAGAAAATTACCCTATTTGCATCATAAGATTTCCAAAGAACTAGATGTAGGGGTATATGAATACGATTTCGCTCGCTCTCCCAAAGAATTCACATGCATCATGTCATGAACCATAAGCTTGCCTCTAGTGTTTTACTCCAATAATATAAGGATGCATGATGTAAGATCATGTAGGACATAATGGGTTGTAATGTAAGCTAAGGAACTAGTAAATACTGGGCTAGCCAATAATAGCAACTAGCTTCCCTAAGCAATTTTCAATACATCCCACCTTCATTACGACATTGCTTCTTCCTCCTCCTCTCATTCTTGAATTTTCTTCTTTGTTTTCTTTCCCATTTCTTTAAGCACACTCGACTTACTAGCAAAGAGTATTTGTGCATCTTTATTTGTGTTTAGAGGCTCGAAAGACCATGAACATGCAATTCTAATTATGTGAAATAAAAATTTATAGTTCCATAACAGCCCATTACAAAACGTAGTATCACATGATTATCGGAGTTTGAACTCTATGTTGCTGCTAGAGTAATTTCAGAATATTTCATTGACCAAAACTAGACTTAATTAATCTCCATCAAAAATGTCTATAACCAACATTTTAGGTATTTAAGATCACACTAGAAATGGACAGTTAGAGGAATGGGTCCGGTCCTGTGGGTTCGACAATCCGGTTCTTAAAAGAGCCACAATATTACACTTGCACGGCCCGTACACTTGTGGATGCGCTTAATGCGGGGCGAACAAGTTTTGGCGTCATTGCCGGGGACTCGGCGAAGTTTTGATAATTTATATTTTTGTGTGATTTTGAATTTCCTTAGGTGTTGAGAAACTTGGTCTTGAATCGATCATTTGCGAGGTGACGGGTTGTCTGCCCGGCTAGAAATAGAGCTTATTGGAACCGTTGCTGGAACCTGGGCATCAAAATCCATTTGCGAAGGAGAGTAGCTCTAGAGCAAAGCTGAAGAGACTTCAAGAAAAGGTACAACAACAACCACCCGCCCAGGACAGACAATTGTCATTTGAAGCAATGGCGGCCGGACCGGTTCGCAAGTGGCAATCCCACAAGCGGCGAATGTGAACTCTGAAGATCCGTAAACCGGAGCCTGGGAGGGCTTTGAGCTTAAACAGAACATGGTGCAGCTGCTATATTCTAGTGGTCAATTCTTTGGGATGGCACATGAGGACCCATGATAGCACTTACGAGCTTTCTAGAGATTAGTGACACGCTTTTTCCCCCACCGGCGCGTGTCCTGATTATGTCGGCCCGACCCTCTTCCCATTCTCATTGTTGGGAGAGGGAAAAAAGTGGTTGAAGGCTGAGTACGAACTCCATAACTTCATGGAATGACTTGGCAAGAAATTCCTTATCGGATTCTTTCCTTGAGCAAAGCGCAAAGTTGCGAAGTGAAATACTGAGTTTCAAGCGAAGCCTAATGAGAACTTATATATGGCTTGGGAAAGATTCAAGTCATTGTTGTTGAGAGACTAATCCCCATCACCAGCAATGAATGAAGTGCTAGCCCATACCTTTGTAGAAAGTCTAGACCCACACAAAAATTTTACTAGACTCTGCATCGGGTGGGCAAGCCTTAGAGAAAACTTATGATGAGTTGTACACTTTGTTGGAAACGAGAATTGCACAAAAGGAAATCTAAGTGGCACAGCGAGTCATCAAGAGGGGCAGGAAGAAGATTAAGTTTGATAAGTAGATGGTTTGAATGCCTTGGCGACACAGGTTAACCCGTTCCACATGATATGATGACTCAGTTCAATAGGCGAGTATGCACCAACACCGGGGCCGGCTGTCGGTTCGAGCTCCTAGTTGGTGTGAAATTTATGGTAATAATGGGCACAATACAGAATCTTGTGGAGCCAATTCGAAATCCATCAATTTTGTTAGGAATGGCGGATCAATCAGAATTTGGAAACAACTCCAACGAAATTGGCGGGAGCCACCCGAATTTTTCTTGGGGTGGAAACCAAAAAAGCAGAATTATATGCAACCTCAACAACGACGGTATGTCAATGAGAATAGAGCGAGAATGATTGCCAAAGGAGCAACACCATTGAGAGAAACATTGCGAGAAAATTATGGGGGCAAGAGTCGGTTAAGTTTTTAAGGGTGGCACCACCTGTACAATGTGAAAAACAAAGTGGGATGAGATAGCGAGGCGCTCCGAACATGAGGCCGCAAGGGATTGCAAGCGACGCATATCCCTAACTGATCAGATCAATGTCATCGAGTCTTAGAAGCGACAGTTAGGCGATGTAGTGCACAAGAGTTGTGAAAGGAGGTGCAGCCGGAGTTGGTTGGGCTTCAGGACCATCCGACCTTTGGGTAAATCGGAAGTCTTGGGCAACAAAATGCAACCTTCATTGCATCCGGCACAAAGACCACCACCACCATTCCCTCGGAGATTCGAAGAAGCGGAGGATAGAATGTTTCAAAAAGTTCTTTGAGAGCTTCAAGAACTTCACATAAATTTTCCTCTTATTGATGTCTTGCAGGAATGCCCAAGTATGCTAAATACTTGAAGGACGTGATGGCGAACAAAGTTAGATTAGTGGACGTCCGGACGCGCGGGCGGGAGTGCCGGTCACGGGGTATTGAGCAAAATGCCAAGAAGCTCAAAGACCCAGGGGTTCCCTCCCCATACAAATTGGTAAAGCTGAGGTGCTACGAGATTTGAGTGATTTAGGGGCAACAGTTAATCTAATGCCCTATCCTTATTCCAACACCACGAGTTAGGAAAACCCGGGCCGACAATGTTGATCTTTGCGGTGGTGACAAGTCGCGAGTGACACACGATGGAATAATAGAGGACCTTCTCATCAAAGTAGGTAAATTTATTATACCTGCGAATTTTATTGTTTAGATTTTCAAGTTGACGACCAGGTACCTGATCTTGGGAAGGCCATTCTCGTACTTAGGAGGAGTGGTGATTGATTTGGCTTGGGGACCACGAAAATGAGGGTCGAGAATGAAGAAAGAACTCTTCCGCGTCTACCAATAAATGAACCCATCTGCACACTACAAAAAACTTTGTCTGGTTAGTGTGTTGGTAGGAGATGAGTGTGGGGTGGAGGATTCCACGGGTGCACGGCCAAAGGCAATGTAGTGTTCGGCAGAGTTTGATAGAGGACTTCAAAGTGAGAAGAAGTTGAAGAGAGGAGCAGTGGAGGTTGTTTTCTCCTAGCAACAAAGAAAAAGGAGATGGTTCTCGAAAGAGAACCCAGGTATAAGGATGTCACGAAAGGGCGGAGTCCACGTCGTGCCACTGACGTAATATAAGGTCTTTGCTTGGGAGGCAACCCAAGGGTACCTCACGTACAATTTGCTAATTTTGATTTTTGTGTTGATTTTGTTATTTTCAATTTTTGTTTGTGTTTTTGGTGGAAAGTTAGGCACAGGTGGAGGGGAAGTCTGAGTACCCTCGAGGAAGATGTCTAGTAAGCATGGAAGAGAAAAAGTGTGGGGTCAAACACCCACTTGTGCATATTGAGGAAAACATGCTTTTAGGTAGGCCTAAAGGCCTCGGGGTATTTCTCACCCTCTTTAAATGGTAATTTGATGCTATGAGGATCTAGCATGATCAGTGTGGGAGTGAGGGAAATTTCAAGGGAAATTTAAAAATTTTTAAAAAATTAAAAAAGGAAATAATGATGTGATTATTTAAAAGTTGAAAATTTTAAAAAATTTTTGTGAGTCAAGCATGACCATCACCGTTGGTTTTTCTTTTCGGTTCTTCCGGCCGGGGTTATTTGAACCGAAAGATAAATTTTTTCTTTGTCTATATATAATATTTTAGTCACAATTAGGGACTGTTTCCGGCTTGATGGATGGATGGCGACCGTCTTGAGAAAATTAGTACGATAGGTGTCGGGTTTTGAAACCATAGCTAATTGATGCTTGTTGTTCTTGTTATGTGCTATACATGATGGTAAGATGCAAGTATGTTCAGTGTTGGGAAGCATGTAAGTGTATAGCTTTGTTTGAGACACCTTAGGCTCTTGAATTTGATTTAATATGATTGAATCTTAATGTTTGAATTCGTGTGATTAGGTGGTAAAATTCTGTTGAATGTGTGTTGAATTGAGCATGTGCCATGAGTGTAAGGTTTTGAAGTATTCTGTGCTATTGTGGATTGTCTAGAACTTGCCTGGTCTGTTTATAAAATGAAATGAAGGATGTGAATTATAGGAGATGATTTAAGCATTTCTTTGAACATAATTTTATCCTCATTTTACATACCTTGAAAAATTAATCCTAGTCGGCCCATTGAGCAGGCCTATTCTTTCATAGATGCAACATAAGCTTAATCCTTTTTATTTCATTAGCCTTGAATTTGATCCAAAGCTCCTAAGCGTTTAATGAAGAAAAATACATGAAAAGTAAGGAGTGAGAATAATGAAAAGAAGGAGAAGTATGAGTTGTAGAAGTTGAAAAAGGACAAAGGTGCACTTGTGTGAAGTGGTTTGATTATTAGTAAGGAGTAAGAAAACAAATTAATGAAAATTAATTATAGAGCTCCTTACTAATAAGTCAAAAGTGCCCTAAAGAAAGGGGAAATAGAAGAGGAAAAGAAAACTACCAGAAGGAGAAAAAGGGTGAAGTAAGGGAAGGAAGTTCATAATAAGGCGTGATGTATTAAAAGATCTTAGGAAAGATAGTCACTAATGCGGTGTTACACCCAGTAAGATTCCCGGCATCTAGTTGGCCTACTCGCACGTTAGTTAAGCATATTTGAAAGTCATACGTGCTAGGAAAGGCTAGGAAAAAAGATGGACGAAAATGCGCTGTCGAACCACGCGCGAAGCGAGCGAAACCCCTCCACGGTATGGCTGTTTGTGTCACGAGGCTGGGGCCACCGCGTTGGCTCCGTGACACATTGGGCTGTCCAGGCCCAAGTATGTAAAGCCCCACTTCAGTTTGTGATGTTATATCTCTTAGAATTAATTTCCAGGAAAATGCGAAGCAGGGAGAGAGAGCGAAGGAGAGAAATAAACAATCGTTTGAATACGCCGTCAAACATGGTTCAAACTAAAATTAACCTCAGGTATCGAGGTAGTTAGCAGCAGAGAGCATTCCTGCAGTTTGTTTCGCGAAATACGGCCGGCTAGTCGTCGAGCTACGGACTAAGGTAAGTAAATTGCTCCAAACTAGTGTCTATATGTGCTCCCTAGGCTGTGAAGTGAATACTTCTCATAGGACTTACGAAAAATTGCAAGTTTTCGACCGTCTTTTAGAAGTAAGCCCAAGTTTAGGCTATAATTATATTGGAAGTGACGTAAGATATTGGAATAACATTGTATTTAGTACTGACCAAGTGTATATGAATGCAATTGGGAAAAGGCTGGAGTGCGGCCGAGCCTCGTCCGGCGGTCGGATAACTCGAGGTTAAGGTATGTGAAGTTTTTTCTTCGGCAAGTTAGTAAGTCCTTAACTGTGAATCATAGTAAACTCCGTATTTGAGTTCTCGGAGTTGATGTTGAGAATTGAGTAAGTCCGATGGGTCGGTTTGCGTTGCCGTATCGTATTTAGTTCGAAAGTTAGTTAAGCATGCGCCAAAGGGCGAGTGGCATTTCGAATTCAGTATAGCCTATTATATAATTGCCAAGCATGTTGTAGAATAAAAAGAAACGATTTTTTAGAATAATAGCTAGTAAAGTAAAATGAGATAGACGAGACCGGTATTATGGCTACGAGACTAGCCATTTAGACGGTTTTATGGCTGGAATAGCCATTCGGAACGGATGAGATATTGGCTAAAAATTAGCCAACGGTTAAAGAAAGATTTCGCGGAGATAGGTATAGTACGAAGAGATCAAAATAAGATCGGATTTAGGATAATCTTTTTTTCAGTTATACATGCTTGCTATTTATATGTGCTATTTTCTTGTTGAGACTTGTTGTGGCGTGAGGGCCCCTTATTGAGAGCGTCCTCACTTGCGCCCACAGGTTTAATGTCGTTTTTCCCACTGAGCGGGTGAGTTTACGTCACTCTAGTGGTGGCATGCCGTCCCCCGGCTTGGAAAAAGATGGGATGAAGCTTTCCCCATAGCGATCGATCGGCATTACAGATGCGGCTCGGTTTCGGATGGCGATGAGGTTCGGGGAACCCAGAACCTATCTATTACTGTCTATACAGGAGTCGCCGAACTCGGACACGGTTATTTATATCGGAGGCTATGGCCCGAACGGCGGGAACCCGAGGGGGCCGGTAGAGGAGCTCCCAGTGACGGATGAGTGGAGTGACTTAGTTTTGACTGGTTTTGACCCGTGTAAGGGTATATAGATTGTTTGCTTCCTTGGTGCCATCCGGCTTATGGGGGTTCGTATTGGCTCTTGCTTGCTACTTGTATATCTATTTATGTGTTATATACTAGCTACTAGACAGCGAGGCCGTCGCATTTCACGGGTACGCCTCCGCCTTATCGGTCTGAAAGCATGATTCGGTTCTTACCGGTTTCTTGATTCGGTTATCTCTGCCATACAGATTTGCTAGATATTATTTAATTTCAGTTGTTTTCAGTTATGTTATTTCGGTTACTTTGCATACTCGGTACAGTGATGTGACGCCTGGTAGGGCGCTGCATTGCCTACGGGTACTCATAGACGAGGAGCGATCCCTCGTGATTCCGGCCGGCTGTGAGTCATCGGCTCCTGTCATCCGAGTCTGATTTCCAGAAGTGTAGCTCTTTTCCTTTTGATGTACAGTATGGGTAGGTGGAGCCTGTCGATCATTTCTATTATTACTCATAGAGGCTTGCGGTGTATATTTACCTCCTTGTGGTCAGTTGAGCCGGTCATGGGGCCGTGCGGTTGTATAGTTGTTTTTAATATCTTTGTCTTTATGTTTGGCGTGAGGGGCCGTAGCTTGTTGTTAATTGGTGACCTTGTCGGTCCGTGATGTAGAGTTTTCTTGTATTTAAGTTTCGAGATGACTAGGCTCGGCATGGTGGCCTTGTCGGCCCGCATTGGATTTCCTGATTATGTGTATGTTCTGGTCAGTTGTTATTACAGGTACAGGTGGCTATAGGCCCAGATGGCCGGAGGCTAAGTTTACAGCCGTTATATAGCCCTTTGTTTCGAGGCCCTGCGATAGAGCTAGCCGGGCACACCGAGATGTGCCTCGGCCCACCGGTTAGTAGTCAGGGTCCCTTCTAGGGAACCAGGTGCCAGTCATACCCCCCAAGGCAGGGTGTGAAAACTGGTATCAAGAGCAGATTCGTGTCAAAGGCAGTCTGCAAGCCGTGCTAAAGTAGAGTCTTGTCTATGGATGTGTTATTGCACCACATACTATGAGCGAGGAGAATTTGCGAGGCATGATAGGATAGTTGCCCTTCCTTCTCGGTCGGTCGTGCTATAAGAGCGGTACAGTATAGGGTTGAGTCCCTAAAGCTTACCATATTCTTTGGTTACAAATACAAAGGCAGATCAATACCTATACGGTGAGAAGATCTGAGATACTAACCTTGAAGAGGTGCCGTCGGTTACAAGATAATTACGGCGGCGGGAGGAGGTAACGAGGCCTCCCGGCGTAATACCTTTATCGGTCCTATATCCAGGTATACGTTGATAATGTCAGATAGGAAGTCAGAAGTATAACGTACATACGAGTCGACTTATTTATTAGGTATATAAGATCTGATTAAGATATAAGACAATATCAAGTAATCAGATAAGTATGAGAAAGGGGAAATCACGGGGATTCCCACCTTCACCTTTCCAGATGTGTTACAGTTCCATGTCTTCGTATTATAGCAATAAGAAAAGGGTATTCCCACCTCTTGACCTTGATTCTAGTACAGTGAAGGGGCATAAGAATTGAGAGTGAGGACTGCCCAAATCAAGCAGTAAGTGTTAGAAAGTATAAAGAGCCTCTATGATTACGTGAGTTGTGCGGACCACCCCTTGATAATAAGCAGAGCAAGTCGTTGCTAGCAGCTTACCCGAAGCGGGGTAAAGACTTGTCGGTGATGAATGCCTAGTAATAGTCAAGTTCGAGTCAGAAAAAGGCCGAGTCCGCTATATATGCTAACAGACAGCAAGACATACACAGCAAAAAGGTTATAGCTATGATCCGGTTGTGACACCGAAAGATAGAGAGGTCATGTGAATTAGATAGATGCAGGCTCAGCCGAGAAAGTATGAACTAAGACTTGACCGGTAACGCTACTAGTAATGAGAAAGCAAGTACCTTGAACCCTAGAGCTTAGCTTAAGCAAGATAGGGGAAAGAAGCGGGGAATACCCGATGTTGTGAAGAAATTAGAATTACCCCAATATTGATAGAATATCGTATTAAGGACTAAACCTCGGACTAACTTGATTTAAGAGATTGTAAGATTGCGGTTCAGAATGCACCCAGTATATCCGCCTATGGAGGAGCTAAGAAATTACCGATACAACAATTTTAATCTAGTGTGGCCTAGAGATAAGGCCCAATAAGGCCCGAATAGAACATTCATGGGCTCTCAATATAATGCCAAATAAGGCCACAAGGCTCGGGTGTTGACCCCACATTGTAAGAGTGGCGGAATTTCAATAGCAGGCCATAATCAAGCTCATATGTTGTTACATCCAGAGAATGGGATGAAGTTTAAGGAAATGATAAGAGAGGGCGGGAGATATTGCCAGGACTTAGCCAAGTGGTATATCATGTACGGTATGAGACTCGGCAAAGCATGTCGGAGATTACGTATCGCTACGGAATTCCAGTATGTATTGTACGTAGTTATTGATAGATATGTACAGATAACAGATATGCTATGAGCAGCTGCCAATAAGGGTTACAATCACCCAGATCCTGATTAATGCTAGGAAGTATATACAGTTAATGCGAAGGACCCCTTGTAAGAAAAGAGAAGAGAGAAGGGAAGGTTAAGTGCTTGACTTACGTATGAAGCTATAGAAACTATCTCAGCTCTTAGCTATTTAGTTAATAGACTTATATGTTGTTGCTAGATCTAGGCTTTAGAAGCTTACAAGAGTTAATAACCTGAATCAGATGGCTAGATAATAAGGGCACGGTTAGGCGAATTAACGACCAAGCTGGCGCTGTATTAGCGAGGGAAGCATCCCTAAAGATCAGCAACACTAGTGCCATACTAGAACCAGAATTAGAACCGAATAGGCATAGCTTCAGAGATTAGCAATACTAGAATTTCTTTTGATATGTTAAGTGGCCATGCATTTTTCTAGTCCTGTAGGTGAAAGTTGACCTTAGTCAACCTAGCAATTATTATGTGGAAACACCCATAAGTGAAACGGAGTCTCCCAATCAGATAAACCGTGGGTACCCCAGAAAGGGTCCACATCGGTAATCGGTGACAGACTAGTATTTCAGCTGGTCCTCGTAAGATATTCAGATCTGAGCCTAGCGAAGACGATCTTTCTGAGAATAGCTCATAAGATCGAGAATTCCCAGGAGATAGCGTTATAAATCCAAGTGGATACGCACAAGGCGTAAGAAATTGGTGGTACTCTGCTAGCACAGTAGTTTACTAAGACCAAGAGACCAGTAGACTCACCATGAAGATCCGGAGATTGATCGCTGGGAATAGAATGCGATTAAGCCCAAGCTTATTGATTTACTCAAGGTTATGCAGACAGATTATTAGAGATCATGGTCAATATTAGGATCCTCTGATCAAGTAAAGGCACAAGGTGCACGGACGGTCGTTCGGGTTATCCCGGCAACAAGTAGCCTTAGCAGGTGGCCAGCAGGGGCAAATAAGCTCTAGTTATCACAGGTATATTACTGTGGTTTCAGGCATAAGAGAGCCGGTATGACCATCAATTTAGCAAGTTCTCTAAATATGAATACGTTGTATCAGTCAACAAGAAAATGAAGTAGCAAACGCCCACTTAGCTACAAATCCGTTAGGAGTTTGGCGTACATGTAGCTGAACAACGGGATCTATCAGAGAAATACCCCGATTGGTCAATTTGCCCGTTCGTATAACGAAATAAAGGACAACGAGTGGTAATTCAGAACACCATCGTGTTGTCATTGGTTGTGGAGTAAAAGAACGGCAATATGAAGGTCGACCTGATCCAGCATAAAGATTATATTCCGTAGAGAGCGCTGATTTCCGGGTAATAGAGGATGGAGTTTTACGCGTTGTAAAGACGTCTATGTATTCGAGATATTTGAGGCCTCCGCCGACGAATCATAGACAAGGTACATTGCCCGCTATTCTCTCCCCCTGGCGCAAGATGTACCATGATATCAAGAAAAATACTGGTGGCGGTATGAAAAGAGAAATTACTAAATTTATGTGATGTCCTAGCGCCTTGGTGAAAGCGAACATCGAAACCCAGGCGGTTTGACTGGAACATAGTTGTGCCTCTCTTGAAGTGGGAAGCAGTAAATATGGATTTTGTGGCAGGATTACCCCGTACTAAACATAGACATGACTCTATATGGGTGATAGTTGACTGATTGACAAATCAGCTCATTTCCTGCCGGTGAGAACTACCTTCTCGGCCCGAAGATTATCTTTGAGTTGTATATTCGAAAATAATCCAGTTGCAGTGCCAGTATCCATTATTTCAGACAGAGGAGCATAGTTTACAGCTAGATTTTGGCAGTCATTTCAGAAGGTCTGGGTACACCAGATTAATTAGAGTACCGCATTCCACCCTCGAACGAGATGGGGAGTGAACGCACTATTCGGGCAGCTTGAAGATATGTTGCAAGCATGTGTGCTAGACTTTGGTGGTAGCTGGGATGAGCATTTTCCTCTAATCAAGTTTGCTTATAATAACAGCTATCACTCAGCTATTCAGATGGCACCTTTCGAGGCTTTATATGGGCAAAAATGCGGATCGTCGGTTGGCTGGTTTGAAATAGGAGAATCGGCGTTGATTGGGCCGAGACATTATTCGGTGAGTCGAGAGGAAAGTAAACATCGAGAACGCCTATTGACTGCATGAGTCGCCAGAAATCAGATGCAGATGTACGGCGCAGGAACATGGAATTCGATGTAAATGGCTGGGTATTTTAAAGTGTCTCGATGAAAGGGGTGATGAGATTAGGCAAGAAAGGTAAGCTCGGCCCAAGTTTTGTCGGGCCATATCAGAATTCGTCAGAGATAGGCCAAGTGGCATATGAGTTGAACTTGCCTCCAGAGTCAGAATTCGTTCATCCAGTCTTTCATGTGTCCATGCTGAGGAAATGCATAGGAGACCCGTCGATGATTGATCCAGGACATCCGAGGTTCTGAGAAGAGGCAGCTCTGAGGTTCCGGTAGCTATCTTAGGCAGACAAATTCGCAGATTGAGGAACTAAAGATATTGCGTTTGTCAGTATTGTAGCGTAGCAGGAACCGAGAGGAAATGACGTGGGAGGCTGTGGAAGATATAAGCTAGATATCCTCATTTATTCCAAGCCTAGTCGAGCGCGGTATGTGTATATTATTACTTATACAGTACCTATAGTTGTATTTGTATGAAATGAGAAAGATTGATGTTTAGCTATTAAGTGAACTTTATAGTATTGTGTGGAGTACCTGTATGGGACTTTTCTGCATTTCAGGTTTTTGGTATAGTCCATATTATAGGGAAACTACGCCAGGAAATTTTCTAAAAGTAGTAAGTCGAGATAAGTTAGAAGTCCTCTAGATGGCGGTTTCCATTCGAGGATGAATGTTCTTAAATGGGGGAGAATGTTACACCCCGTAAGATTCCCGACATCTAGTTGGCCTACTGCCGTTAGTTAAGCATATTTGAAAGTCATACGTGCTAGGAAAAGGCCCAGGGAGAAGATCGGACGAAAATCTGTCAAACCACCGTGAAAGCGCCGAGGCGAGCCCCTCAGCAATGGCGCCGTGTCACTGAGGAACGGGGGCCACGCGTTGGCTCCGTGACACGTTGGATGCGGGGCCCCAGAAGTATATAAAGCCCCACTTCGGTTTGTGATGTTATATCTCTTAAATTAATTTCCATAAAATGTGAAAACGAGAAGACGAAGGACGAAATAAATAATCGTTTGATTACGGCGCAACGTAGTCTAAACTCAAATTAACCTTGGGTACCGAGGTATTTAGCATCGAGGAGCATTCCTACGGTTTTCTTTCGTGAAATACGGCCGACGAATCGTCAGGCTACCAGACTAAGGTAAGTGAAATTGCTCCAAACTAGTTTTAATGTGCTCCTAGCTGTGAAGTGAATACTTCTCCCTTACGGACTTACGAGAAAGAGCAAGTTTTGACCGTCTTTTCGATAAGCCTAAGTTTAGGCTAAATTATATATCGGAAGTGACGTCGTCCTTCAGAATAACGTTGTATTTAGTACTAATTAATGTGTATATGAATGCGGTTAGGAGAAATAGGCGGAGTACTAACTTGAGCCTTGTCCGGCAGGTCGGATAACTCGAGGTTAAGGTATGTGAAGTTGTTCTTCGGCAAGTTAGTAAGTCCTTAGCTTTGAATCATAGTAAACTCCGCATTTGAGTTCTCGGAGTTGAATGTTGAGAATTGAGTAAGTCGAGTCGATTTGGTTTTGCGTTGCGTATCGTATTCGATTCAAAGTTAGTTAAGCATGCGCCAAAGGGCGAGTTAGCATTTAAGATTCAATATAGCCTATTGTATGATTAACAAGCATGTTGTAAAATAAAAAGAAATAGATTTTCAGAATAAAAGCTAGTAAATAAAATCGAGATAGACAACGGTATTATGGCTGCAGACTAGCCCATTCGAGACGATTTTATGGCTACGAACTAGCCATTCGGACAGATGAGATATTGGCTACAGATTAGCCTTAGTTAAGAAAAGATTTCAAGTCAGTTTAATCGGTAAAGAATCGGTATACTACGAAGAGATCGAGAATAAGAAATCATATTTGAGATAATATTTTTTCGATTATACATGCTTGCTATTTATATGGCTATTTGCTTGTTGAGACTTGTTGTGGCGTGTGGGCCCCTTATTGAGCGTCCTCACCGCCCTTGGGTTGAGTAATCATGTCGCCCGCGAGCGGGTAGGTTTGCGTCACTCAGGAGTGGCATGTCGTCCCCGGCTTGGGCCGAAGATGGGATGAAGCTTTCCCCATGGCCGATGCGATTAGCTTTATTACGAGTGTTAAGGCTCCGATTTCAGATAGCCCACGATGAGAGTTCCGGGAACCAGACCCTATCTATTCTGTTTGTACGAGAGTCCTCAGGACTCATACACGGTTGGCCCCATAACAGGCTATGGCACAGTATTTGGAGACCCGGGGGCGGTAGGAGCTCAGTGAGCCGGATGAGTGGGTGACTTATTTTGAAGCGGGGTTTTGACCCGGGTAGGGGTATATAGATTGTTGCTTGCTTGGTGCCATCTGACTTATGGGGTTGGTATTGGATCTTGCTTGCTTTACTTGTATATCTATTTATGTGTTATATACTAGCTACTAGACGGCGGAGCCATCGCGTTAACAGTACGCCTCCGCCTTATCAGTACAGAAAGCATGATTCAGTTCTTACCAATTTCTGCAGATTAAGTTATCTCCTTCCATACAGATTTGCTAGATATGCTATCTATATTCCGTTGTTTTTCGGTTATGTTATTTGATTGCTTTGCATACTCGGTGCAGCCCAGTGCGACGCCCGATGGAACCTTGCATTGCCCATGCGCAGGTACTCATAGACGAGAGTGATCCCTCGTGATTCCAGCCAGCTATTGAGTTATCAGCTCCTGTCATCCGAGTCTGATTTCCAGAGTGTAGCTCTTTTCCTTTTGATGTACGGTATGGGTAGGTGGGGCCTTTTTATCCGTCCCATTTCTATTATTACTCATAGAGGCTTTACTTGATTGTATATTTACCTCCGCATGGTGGATTAGGCAGTCGTGTGAGGCCATGCGGTTGTATAGTTGTTTAATATCTTTGTCTTTATGTTGGCCGTGAGGGCCGTAGCTTGTTGAGTAGTGGTGACTAGGTCATGTGGTCTTTGTATTCTTGTGTTTAAGTTTTAATGACTGAGTACGCATGGTGGCCTTGTCGGCCCGCATAGGTTCTGATTATGAGTATGTTAAGGTGTTGTTATTACGGGTGGTGGCTATAGGCCCGGATGGCCGGAGGCCAAGTTTACAGCCGTTATATAGCCCTTTGTTTCGGGAACACGAAGATAGAGCTAGCCGAGGCAACGGATGTGCCTCGGCCCACCAGTTAGTAGTCCGAGGTCCTTCTAGGGAACCAGGTGCCAGTCATACCCCCAAGGCAGGGCGTGAGAAAACTGTCCATAATAATTGCCACCACCCCTTACACAGGAGTTACATTTACAACCTAAAGTCCTATGTGATCTTACATGCATACATGCTTAAATTTGTGGAATAAAAAACTAAGGGCAAGCACTAGGTCATTACATGATGCATGTGAATTCTTTGTGAGTGAGTGTAATTCTAATCAGTTACCCACATGTTGTGATGTAAAATTATTTTTTGCGTGTAAAATTGGGTAACTATCTTTCCGTGAGGGAACATGTTGAATGAAGGATATAATTCATGTGGGATTTCTTATTCAATTGATTTTTGAGTTTGCTAGATTGAGGGGTCGATTCTTGAGGCTAGAGTCTTACCGGAAGTTATATGTCATTCCGGTGATTAAATCGTGCATGCTCTATTTTTAGCTTGTTATCTTAAACAATCATTGAAATAGTAACGTAGATTAACTTGCTAAATTAGTTATGTGTGAGGAATGCTCATGTATGCAGCTAGAGATGTAAGGTTGTTGAGGACGAACAAGATTTATAAGGTGTGGGGTTGTGATCTCGGGCGAGAATAGTATGCACAGTGGCTATAACTTAAATTAGACTTTTATCTAAGTTATTTATACATTTTCATGTAATTTTATATAAATGTGAATATATGTGCTAACCAAGGATTATCCTTGTTTTGTAGGTTTTCAATGATTTTGAGGAATAATTTATAAGTTGGTGAAGGAAAGGAATGGAGTGGAAGCAATGGCGAGTCGGCAGGAGTTGGCCATGGAAAGGCGGCCGCGCCGGTGACATGCCACGTTGTGCATATGCCGCGCCCAGCACCGTGCCACGCCTATGCCAGGAGAGTGGCTCAAGCCGCAGCAGGCAGGCGGTGCACCAATGCGCCGACAACGTGCCCGGCTCGCCATCACCGCGCCCGAGAGTGCCATCGCGCTGCCCAGCGGTGTGACACCGCTATAGCCTTGGTAGGTGCTGCCTAGGGCGATTTTTGGGTGATTTCCCGAGAGAGCCTTCAGCGTTACCTCCGTGTCACGGAGGCAGTACTCATGACCCACTCCAGTGACATGGAGCCGTTCCATGTGGGCTAAATTATGCACGTTTTCCATTTACTATAAATAGGTCCCTTAGCTCCTAATTCCATTTTGTCATGATTTTATTACCGGAAAACTACCTACAGAGAGAAGGGAGAAGTGGGAGAACTCAGCTAGCGTTTGTCAAATTCCCTTCTCATCTACCAAATTCTTGTAAGTATGTTAGTTTTATGTTAGTGTAGAGTAGTTTTACAAACATGAATGGCTGAACCCTTCCTCTAGGGTTGAAGCCATGAATTATGATTGTGATTTTATGATATTGTTTTGGAATTAAGTTATTATTGTTGTTTTCGTCTTGCATTCTGGATTGTTGGTTGTTTTTATGATTGATCACCATGAAAGCATATATGTTAACTTGGGTAATAGCTTGAGAAAGCATTACCTAGTCGAGGACATGAGAATGTAGGGAGCATATTTGTATCTCACGATATAATCTTGTGTTCGGGATAGAAATATACTAACACCTTGCTTGATTGACAAACGGGGTTATTAAGAAGACCAACTTGGGATTATCACATCAACACTCGAAGAAGTAGTTGTGAGGCTAAGTTGAGTTAGGCATGCGAGTCCCCCTGTCGTTCCCCGTAAACACACAACATAATTAGTCGCGAACTAGAATTAGCATCATAAACACCACAATGATGCAGTGAGGCTAGATTGCAGTGTTTGAGGCTCGAAAAGACCATGAACGCATTCAATTCCAGTTATGTGAAATAACAATTGATAGTTCAACGCTTAACCCATTGCAAAATGTAGTATCGCATGATTATCGGTTTTAACTCTATGTTTGCTCCCTGAGTAATTTCAGGGAAAACAATATTTCATTGACCAAAGCTAGACTTAATTAATCTCCATCAAAAATGTCTATAACCAACATTTTGGTATTTTACAGATCACTCTAAATGGATAGTTAGAGGAATGTGTCATTACACATCAGGTTACGATAATCGGTTGTTAAAAGAGCCACTATATTACTTCCTGGACCCGTTCACTTGCGAACAGCGCTTAATGCGGGGAGCAGACAACTGAGTCGGGGTCTCCATGATTTTCTGCAATGTTTCCTCCATCTTGCTACTCAATTGCCCATTATTGCCCTATTACAAGCGTCTTGTTGTTGTTGAGGTTGCATATAATTCGGCTTTGGTTTCCCCCAAAGGAAAAATTTGGGTGGCTACGCAATTCTTGTTGTAGTTGTGTCGAAATTCTGATTGTTCCGTTGTACATTCCCAACAAAATTGACCGGTCCGGATTGGCTCACAAGATTCTGCATTGTACCCGATCCCACACAAATTTCACCAACTTGGAAATTCTTTGAGCGCATTAACTGTACAATTGTTGGTTTATACTCGGTTATTGGTAAGTCATCATCTGATGCTGGAACTTGAAGCTAACTGTGCTGCCATGGCATTCATTCCATCAACCTCTATCAACCGATCTCTTTCTGCCCCTCTCGATGACTTGTTGTGCCACTGCGGATTTTACTTGCGCCAATTACTGTTCAACAAAGTGCTTCAACTCATCATACGTCTTTTCCAAGCTTTCCCGCGATGGGAGTCTAGTAACCATTTCTAAACATTCTACAAAGGTATGGGCAAGCACTTCATTTGATTTCTGGTAATGAGGCCGTTTTCCCGAAATAACAAAGCAACGTGGCACGGAGTGTATCGCCAGGAACTCCTTGCCTCGTGCGGAGCTTATCGCGGACACCCCGCTGGAACTCGGCTCGTTGGTAAATGCACCTGGCGTGGCACGACATGTATCGCGAGCCTTGCCTCCGTGCCACGGTTCTATCAAGCACCATCATTGGAACTTGAGGTTCCCGGGTAATCACACTCAATGTGACACGAGTGCATCGCGGTGCCTTTGCCTCAGGTGCAATAGAGGTAACGCGAACCTCCACTGGAATTTGACATAATTTATTCCTCCCAGGGAAGAATGCCTCCATGATGGCGGTGTGACACGGCGCCATCGCGGAGCCCCAGCCCTGACAACTTCCCTTGTCAACTTCCACTTCTTGCTTCCGAATCCATCCCGGCACTTCTGCCCAAATTGTAGATTAACTTCCAAGAATTCCACTTCTACGCAGAAACAACACTAATCATGTTGGTTAGTATAAATTCACATTTACCTAGAATCACATCGGGAATATATTACACCATAGCAATAGATAAACAAGTGAAATGAAGTATTTGAGATGATCACTAGGGCATGAAATTCACCCTTCAAAGATAACCTACCACACTTGAGCACTTGTTCGTCCTCGAACAATACTCTCTATCTACGTCTGGTGGAAACACGCATAGCTGGCATTTTCCCCGACCATTCAAGCTACGGCTATACAGATTGTTTAAGATAGTAAATCATCAAGAAAACATGCATGGTTTTATCAATACAGTAAGTACACCACATTAAGACCTCTAACCTCAAGATGATTTTCGATGCTTGGCAAACTCATACAAATTAGTTGATCAAGACATCTGACACGAATTTCATTGTTTCGTCAAGCATGTGCCCCTAACAACACGGAGAATTACCCTATTTGCCATCATAAGATTTCAAAGAACTAGATGTAGGGTATATGAATACGATTTCGCTCGCTCTCCCAAGGAATTCACATGCATCATGTCATAAACCATAAGCTTGCCTCTAGTGTTTTACTCCAATAATATAAGGATGCATGATGTAAGATCATGTAGGACATAATGGGTTGTAGTAGCTAAGGAACTAGTAAATACTGGGCTAGCCAATATTAGCAACTAGCTTCCCTAAGCGCTTTTCAATACATCCACCTTCATTACGGACATTGCTTCTTCCTCCATCCTCTCATTCTTGAATTTTCTTCTTTGTTTTCTTACATTTCTTTAAGCACACTCGACTTACTAGCAAAGAGTATTTGTGCATCTTTATTTTTTCCTCATTCAATGATTTTCATACTCTCTACTATTATTTAATAGAGAATTTCATAAATTGTACCTTTGACCTTTTCTTTAGCTTTCACAACATACGCTTTCCTTCCGTTTCACACTTCTCACTCCTTTACACTTTGGGAAAATTGTTTTTCTTAAGCGCTTAAGAGTTTAGGATTACGAAATTCACGACTAATGAAAAGGATTAAGCTGGTTTTGTACCTCACAAAGAATAGGCTAAAGGCTCAAATGGGGTTAACTAGGATGTAACATTCATGGTAGGTATGATAGGGAGACAATTTCGGTTCATTCAAAGAAATGCCTACATCCTTTCCTACAATCCACATCCTTCATTTCATTTAGTATACACACAAGCAAGTTTAGAACTTCACAATAGCATGGAACGTCAAAACCTCACCTCACACTCACTGCACATGCTCAACTTAAGACATATTCACAGACTCTTCAATCAGCTAATTACAAAAATTCACTATTAAGCCTCGATCACACCGAATTGAATTCTAGGGCCTAGGTATCTCAACATGTTTAACACATTTGTATGCTTTCATACGAATCACCTTTGAATGTAAACAATCATGTGTAACACGTAACATGAATTCCGAACCATTAATTAGCGACACGTTTGGGAAAGAAAACTAAATGCAAAGAAGAAAAAGAAAAAACACTCCTATCGACCACATTCTCCCTTAAGACGATCGTCATCCATCCCTAAAAGTCCCTAAGGTCATACCCAAGGGTTGAAACGGAAAAAGCAGAAAAATATGCAAAAATTCATAATTCATAAATTAAAAAAATAAAAAATTTCAACTTAAAATTTTTGCTAGAAAAGATAAATATAATTGAAAAATATTTACATCACACACAATAGCGGCTAAAGATTCATTACAACACCAACATCAATTACGAGATCACGAAGCACGAGTCACGAGGATCACAATTAGAACAAGCACAACAAACATAAACAAAACAGCTAGCACCTATTCTCACCTCCTGATTAATCGAACTACTTTGTCTCCGAGTGTTCACATAATTGAAAAATATCAACAAGGTTGGGTGGTTAAACTCCTGATCCAATCAAAATATTGGGCTTTCTTCATCGGGTGCCGGCGCTTCGTCTCCATGATAGGAATCTTCTGCGCCTTCCTCGTCCGACTTAACATCGAGTCCTCTCGGCGTGGCTCCTCATTGGTAGGGACGTCATCATCCACGGGCTCCACAAACGCTAGGCCCCACTCGTCATAAAGCTCGGGCATTCTCGTTGAATGGATAATCAACTCGATCTACACCCACAGCTTATCCTCGTTGCGGGCCTTCCAGCGATCGCATGATTTGCAACATACGCATCCACCACCCATACAAACATGTGTTGTCATCCCAAGCTTATCGCTCGGCTAGCGTGAGTACATGCCCATAATTAGTGTCAGGTACCTTGGTTTTGGTAACATCCAAGCCATGCTGTCAATCGAGGATGTAATCTAGGGCCTCCTCCTCAATGCCGTGGCCCCTCAAGAAAGTGGTAAGCATACCACAAAACCCATATCTATGCCCCTGATGCAGTCGGGCTCTCTTTATGGAAGAGATGATTACCTCCCCAACATTTATTTCTAGCCATTTTGTATGACATACACCCAGGACAAAATCTATCCCGGTGACATCGTCATATGCACCCCCGGATCAAGGCCCCACGAACAAACAATTTTCAACCAAATTCGGGCCTCTCTATTCATCTGAGAATAGGGCAATGTATGATGGTAGCCCCATTCCTTGTTCCTACCCCACCGGTCTGTTCATTGGGCTCCACATGGTAAAATGCGATGTCCGCGTAAGGTGGAGTGATGTTCAGGCGACAGAGGACATGGCGTCTATGTCCAGCGCCGGGATCACACTCAAATGGTTGAGTTCAAGGTGACAACCTGCCCTCTAATTTTGATGGTGTGGCTGCCCAGAGTCAGTTTCGATTGTCAAGGCGCGAATAAGATGGAGATTGCACTCTCACGGATTCTTCAAAAATGGAGTTTAGCCAGCCGAGTGTCAGTGCAGTATAGAATCCACAGGAATTTCTGTGCAGTGGTTCCGTGCTATCTGCTCTCTTGAAGTACTGGTTTCCTTGTGTTTAGCATACCATTTCTTCCCCTCATCTATCACCCATGCAGTTCCATGCTGTGTGGTGCCCTCGAGGAACAGCTAGTCTTTGCTTTATCTTCTTGTCCCTAATCTTGCTCTCTTTCTGCTGGCGCCCTTGCCCTTGTCCTGTCTTCCTGACGTTGTTCCTGTACATTCAAACATACAGTTCCAATGTTATTCAAGCCATAGCTGGCTACGTCTAAAGTTGAGCCAATTTGATCGCCCCACACTTAGTCTTTAGCCATGATCCAACATAGTCGACAAGACATTCATGTTTTGCAATTCTTAATTCTCAACATGCTCAGTGCATTCATACAAGTCAATGGAACAATTACTTTGTACTATGGACTTCATACAATGAATTATAAAATTTCCTCCATCGATTCAATTATATCATCATGAGCACGTTGCAATTTTAGCACAACAACCTATGTTAATTCTTCATTTGCATTCTCCCGAAAATCCCTCTTCTATCATAGCATATTCAACATAAAGCACAATATATTTCACTTCAAACAACATGCACAACCCAAATTATCCATATTTTAATGCATTTGTCTGTTGTTCAGTAATCCTCGATCCTAGTTATCAATATCGTAAGATTTTCAACAATCATGCAATCATTAAGTTAATCTACTAACAACGTTACTATGATCATCATTCAATCATAACTCAATTGATTTCAAGTTTTTTCTTACTTGGAACGAGTTTCATCACAAAACATGTTCAAGAATAAAAAATTTGAGCAATAATAAGAAAAAATTCAAGAACATACCATTACTTTGATGAAATCGAAGAAATCTCGAAAGGAATTTGATCACTAGGTCCGTGTCACGTTGGGGGACAAGGGATTTTAGGGTGTGGATCGCGGAGAAATGAAAGAATAGGGAAAAATGAAAGGATTTTAGGTTAAAATGGGGGTTTTCGCGCGGGTTTACCGGTGACCCAAGGGACCCAGGCCAGCGAAATACACCTCCCAACATGTCACGGAATGCGCGAGGCCCTCCTCCATGGCCACGGATCCATTGCGTAGGTTCTCTGGAATTTTTAAAAAATCTGGAATACACCTCAACATGTCACGGAGGATAATGCGGAGCACCTCTGCGTGACACGGAGCATCGCGTAGGCTCTTTGGGAGATAGCCCAAATTTTATTTTCTTGCACCTTGATTTTCCTTTGCGCTTTTGTATTTTTCCCTCGTTCCACCTGAAAATCATTCAACCACAAGAAATTCGTTAGAAATCATAGGTAGCCTCTCCAACTATTTTTATTTTCTTTTTCTTTGTTTTTATCTTCTTTTTTTCAATAATCCTACTCTTCTATTACAACACATTCACGGGTTGCCTCGGGTGCAGCGCTGGTTTACCGTCGCGGCTCGACGCTATTATCTTTAATCAGCCTCGAGAGTGATTGACGTCTTCTCTCGAATAACGTCCTCACCGTAATAATGCTTACATATTTGCCCGTTCACAAAAAATGTGGCACTTCTATCTTCTTGCCACAACTACCTTTCCCGTGTGGGGTCATTCTTAACACTTCAAATGGCCCTGACCACTTGGACCGCAACTTTCCTGGACAAAGCTTCAACCTTGAATTAAACAAAAACACTTTCTGCCTGGCTCAAAGATCCGATGCACCATATACTGTCGTGCCACCTTTTAGTTTTGTCCTTGTAAATTTGGCACTTTCATAGGCATGCCAATAAACTCATCTAATTCATGGGGGTTTACAGCAACCTTTTCTTCTGCCCTAGCTCTGTAGGATCCATTTAGCTTTCTCATGGCCCAAAAAGCTCGATTTCCAACTCCTGAGTAGATGACATACCTTTCCTAAACCAATGCGTAGGAGAAGTCCCAATGGGTGTCTTGTATGCAATTTGTAAGCCCACAATGCATCATAAAGTTTGCTTGCCCAATAAATTCGTTGTGCATTCATTATCTTTTGTAGAATCTGGTTTATCTCTCTCTGTTTGACACCTTCCACCACCCACTAGTTTGGGGATGATACGTTATTTGCTACCTTGTGCCGCACCCCATACTTAGCTAGCAAGTTCATGAAACTAGCATTCTAAAAATGAGCCCCTCCATCACCGATAATAGCTCGGGGTGTCCCAGTCTGGTGAAAATTTGCTTTCTGCATTCGTCACCACCTTGTTGTCATTCCTGGGTCAAGGGTTGCTGCCTCGACCCACTTAGGCCATAGTCAACCGCTACCAAGATGTAACAATTACCAAATGGCGGTGAAGCTTGGGCCCTTATTGATGTATTCCCCATATATCAAAATCTCAACTCCTAATATCTGCTGCTGTGGCATCCTGTCTTCTTCAAATTATTTTTGTCCTTTGACATCTATCACACATATTTACATATGCTATAGAATCTCTGAATAGTGTAGGCCAAAAGAAACCTGAATGTAGCACCTTGTGAGCCTGTGTCCTCTTTCCTCGTGGTGCCCTCCAAGAACGATGAGTGACAACTCCTCAATACATACGCAAATACGGCTCTGGGATGCATCGTCTCATCACTTGATCCAGTCCCTATTTAAACAAGTACAGATCATCCCAAATTTAATACCTGCAATCATGTCTCAACTTCTTTCGTTCTAAGGTGTAGCCTCAGGTGGAGTAGACTCGACTTACCAGCAAGTTCACAATATCTACATACCTAGGGATTTCATCTTCCCTTATTGCCAAGAGCTACTCATATGGGAACTCTTCTTTGATGCTATCACCTTCCTTTACATGCAACCGGCTTTCCAATCGCGATAGGTGATCTAGCACTTGATTCTAGCTCCCGCTGCGTCTAGAATCTCTAGGTCAAACTTTTGTAGCAACAATATCCGTCTAATTAGTGTTGGGATTTGCATCCTTCTTGCCAACGGATATCGAATTGTTGCATGATCAGTATATACCACTACTTTCGAACCCACTAGGTAGGACCTGAATTTATCAAATTCGAGAACACCATTGCTAGCATCTCCTTTTCCGTGGCTTTGTATAATTGACTTGAAAATTTTGTGTCAAGTGTTTTAGCACATAATAAAATGGAATGAAAAATTTTATTCCTCCCTTGCCCCAATACGACTCCTCTGACCCGCGTCACTTGTGTCACATTTAATTCAAAGGTTGTTCCTAATCAGGAGAAATGAGAATGGCGCTTCTACCGACTTCTATTTTAGCTCCTCGAATGCCTTTACATAATCCTTGTAAAACTCGAACTTCACTCTTTTTAGCAGGCATATCGATCTAGAAATTTTGAGAAGTTCTTGATGAACCATCTGTAGAACCCCATTGTCAGAAACCTACGGAGCACCCTTCACTAACACTGGTCTTGGTAGCTTTTTGATCGCCCGGTCTTTTCACGTCGACTTCAACCCTTTGCATGAAACCTTGTGGCCAAGGGACGATACCCTCCTTGACTAAAAAATGACATTTCTCCCGATTGAGCACAAGGTTAGAGTCTTCACATCGAGCTACCACCCTGTCAAGATTACGCAAACATGTAGAAAATGAATTCTAGAAAATAGAAAAGTCATCCATAAAATACCTCGGCAAATCTTCCACCATATCGTGAAAGATGCAGCCATCATGCATATACGGAATGTGGCGAGTGCATTGCATAGACAAAATGGCATCCTCAGCTAACCATATATACATAAGGACATGAAAAAAGTAGTCTTCTCCTTATCCTCCGGTGCTATGGCTATCTGATTATAGCCGGAATATCATCAAGAAGACAATAATACTCTTGACACCGCTAACCGGTCAATCGATCAATAAATGGGATAGGATAATGATCTTTTCTCGGCCTCATTGAGCTTCCTATAATCCCATGCAAATTTGCCAGCCTATATATTTGTGCGTGTGGGAATCAGCTCATTCTTTTATTGGTGACCACGGTCATCCCTCCTTTCTTTTGGAAGACCTTTGAACAGGTATACTACACTGCATCAAGCCACTTTATCACTTCCTACGACTACATCGCCCGTCACGGATTCAACCTCCGGCGATGTTGCACAGATTAGCTCTGACTACATCCTTCATCACCGGATTCAACCTCCGCTGATGTTGCACAGTTGGCTTGGATCCTTCTTCCATAAAAATCCTGTGTGTGCAAAAAGCTGGACCATTTCCTCTGATGTCCGACATTTGCCAACCCATTGCTTTCTTTCGCCTCTTGAGGACCACCAATGCATCTTTCACTTGTGCCTCTGTCAGTTCCGCGGAAATGATGACTGGCAAGGTGTTATCTTCCCCCAGAAATACATACTTCAGATGTGGAGGCACTGTCTTCAACTCCAATTTCGGTGCCTCCTCAATTGATGGTTTTGGCAATGGTTCCAAGGACCTCATCAACGGCTAAAAGTCTTACTTCCTGGGAAACCATTTTGTTTCGTTCAGCATCTGCACCATTTCATATGTAGCACTGTCTCCAAAATGATCGGAGCCCATCAAGGCTCTCTCCAATGGGTCCTGTGAGTCAACAATCTGAAGAATTGATTCCTGATTTAGCA
>JACEIK010006947.1:0-13604 GCA_018107945.1 Datura stramonium
CATGCATTGGGAGTATGCACTTAGAATAGGTCTTCCCCCACTAAAACCCTTCAAAATAAGTCCTAAATGACGTAGTATAAGGCCTTAGGACTAGGAAATGATAGAAATTCCCTTACCAAGATCGCAGAAAATTCTGCATTGGAAGATCCCACGATTGAACCAACGGACCATGGGAAGATACCACGACCCATGGTAAACTCCCGTGGTCTAGACTGCCAAACTTCCCGTTATCTGATTCGCACCCACGGCTCGACAGGATGAGTCGTCCTTCCAAACCACAGACCGCGGTTTCAAACTGTCCTAGCCACTGCCCAGATCCGCTTCCTTCCCATGACCACTAACAACGGCCCGTGCCTCCTCACAACGGGTTGTTGTGACGCCCGTGGTCCACCCTACCACCAGGCCTGGCTTCACACCATGACCACGTACAATGGCTCGTGGTTTTCTACCACGAGTTGTTCTATGGCTCGTCCTGTAACATTTTTCCCGGATTTCTGCACTTTGAATTCTTAACTCCCCAAGTTATTCCTAAGCACTCCCGGGGTATTACAATATCTCCCCCTTGGGAACATTCATCGTCAAATATAGGAAACAATCAGATAATAGAACATACAATTATCATAATCAAATACTGATCATTCAAGCCAAAAACTGACGGAATGACTACCTTCATTTAAAAATATACAGCTGAACTAGATTCACCAAAAATACACACATCCACATGCATAAAATAAACTTACGCACATAGTTCAAACATGAAAACTAATTAGAGTCTGAGTGCAGAACTGATACCTCAAGCTGAAACTGACCCGGTAGAGAACAAATGTGGGTATCTAGCCATCATATCCACTTTGGCTTCCCACATAGTTGCTTCAACGTGCTGATTTCTCCATAGTACCTTAACTAAAGCTACTTCTTTGTTCCTTAACTTCTGAACATGGAGATCCTAAATTTCAACAGGAATTTCTTCGTAAGTGAGGTTTTCTTTTACCTCAAGGCTGTCTATTGGGACTACCAAGGCTGGATCACCCAAACACTTTTTCAAAAGCGAGACATGGAAGAGGGGATGAACTGAAGATAACTCCGATGGCAAGTCTAACTCATACTCCACCTTACAAACTCTTCTCACAACCTGGTAGGGACCAACATATCGGGGACTGAGTTTCCCTTTCTTCCCAAACCGCATGACTCCCTTTATGGGAGATACCTTTAAAAACACCCACTCGTCCAAATCAAACTTCAAATCTCTTCTCCTCACATCAGCATACAATTTCTGATGACTTTGAGTGGTTTTCAACTGGTCCCTTATCAACTGAACCTTCACCACCGCCTCATAAACCGAATCTGGTCCTATCATAGTTGCCTCACCAACCTCAAACCATCAGATGGGAAATCTACACCTTCGCGTAAAGAGCCTCGAACGGTGCCATTTGGATACTAGAGTGGTAACTATTATTATAGGAAAACTCGATCAAGGGCAGATGATCATCCCAACTACCTTTAAAATCCATAATACATGCCCTTAACATATCCTCAAGAGTCTAGACTGTTCTCTTGGCTTAGCCATCCATTTGCGGATGAAAGGCCATACTGAGCTTGACTTGAGTCCCAAGTCCCTTCTGAAAGGACCTCGAAAACTGAGAGGTAAACTGGGTACCTCTATCTGAAATGATGGACAAAGGCACTCCATGCAACCAAACTAACTCTCGTATGTACAACATGGCATAATCCTCTATTGAGTCGTTAGTTTTGACCGGTAGAAAATGAGCCACCTTAGTAAACTTGTCCACAATAACCCAAATGAAGTCATATTGCCTACGAGTCTGGGGTAAGCCTGTAATGAAGTCCATATTGATTTCTTTCCACTTCCAAGTGGGAATGGTAATATCCTGAAGTACGCCTCCAGGTCTTTAATGCTCGACTTTCACTTGCTGACAGTTTGGACATTTCGCTACGAACTCCGCAATATCCTTCTTCATACCATCCCACCAATAGATTTNCTCCATGAAGTCGAACCAACTCCCGAATATACAACTTGGCATAATCATCTGCTGAATCCGTGGTCTTGACCGGTAGGAAGTGTGCCGCCTTAGTTAACCTATCTACCACCACCCAAATGGAGTCATAGTGTCGGCGAGTACGAGGTAGGTCTGTAACGAAATCCATATTTATTTCCTCCCACTTCCAAGTGGGAATGTTAATATCCTGAAGAACATCTCTTGGCCTTTGATGCTCAACTTTCACTTGCTGACAGTTTGGACACTTAGCTACAAACCCCACAATATCCTTATTCATACCATCCCACCAATAGATTTCTCTCAAGTCCCAATAAATCTTCGTGGATCCTGGGTGAATGGAATATCTGGTGCCATGTGCCTCGTGCAATATCCGAACACTTAAATTATGAATGTCTGGAACATATAGTTGGCCCTAGTATCGTAGCACACCATCTCCCCCTTGGGAGAAAACCTCCACCTTTTGACTCCGCACTGCTTCCTTCATCTTCCTCAAAGTCAGATCCTCATCTTGCTTAGATTTGACATCGGCCACTAAGGACGATTCTGACCCATTCTGCACAATAACGCCGCTATCAGTCTAGTCGATCAATCTAACTCCCAACCTTGCAAGACGATGGAAATCTCTCACCAACTCCTTCTTTCCCTCATCCAAGTGGGACACACTCTCCATTGAGAGCCTACTAAGCGCATCCGCAACCACATTAGCCTTGCCCGGATGGTAGAGGACACTCATGTCACAGTCCTTTAGTAACTCCAACTACCTCCTTTTCTGAAGAGTTAGATCCTTCTGTGTGAACACATATTGCAAGCTCTTGTGATCCGTAAATACATCCATGTGAACCCCATACAAGTAATGCTGCCATATCTTCAATGCAAACACCACCGCAGCCAACTCAAGGTCATGGGTTGGGTAATTCTTTTCATGAACTTTCAGTTGTCTCGAGGCATATTCTATTACCTTCCCACGCTGTAACGACACACATCCCAGTCCGACTCTCAAAGAATCACAATATACTACAAGGCCATCAGTACCCTCGGGTAAAGTCAACACTGGTGCTAAAGTGAGTCGGGTCTTCAACTCCTAGAAGCTTTTCTCACAAGCATCCAACCATTGTAACTTCACCTTTTTCTAAGTCAACCTGGTCAGTGGGGCTTCAATTGATGAAAAGCCCTCAACAAATCTTCGGTAGTAGCCTTCTAGGCCCAAGAAACTCTGAATTTTTGAAGGATTCACCGGTCTGGGCCAATTCTTCACCGCCTCAATCTTCTGAGAATCTACCCTTATGCCTTCTCTTGATACCACATGACCCAGAAATACCACCGAGTTTAGCCAAAATTCAAACTTGCTAAACTTTGCATACAGGTGACAATCCTTGAGGGTTTGCAGCACTATTCTCAAATGAGTAGCATGCTCCTCCTCCCTCCGGGAGTATATAAGAATGTCATTGATGAACACGATCACGAACATATACAGATATGCCTTGAACACCCTGTTCATTAAATCCATAAAAGCTGCAGGGGCATTGGTTAGTCCAAAAGACATAACAACAAATTCATAGTGACCATACCGAGTCCTAAAAGCAGTCTTCGGTATGTCACTATCCCGAACTTTGAGCTGGTGATACCCGAACCTGAGATCAACCTTCGAGAAGCACTTGGCACCCTGAAGATGGTCAAACAGATCATCGATATTGGGTAAGGGTACCTGTTCTTGAAGGTAACCTTGTTCAACTGTCGATAGTCAATACACATACGAAGGGAACCATCCTTCTTTCGAACAAATAAAACTGGTGCACCCTATGGAGACTGACTCGGTCTAATGAAACCCTTATCCAATAGGTCCTTTAACTGATCCTTCAATTCCTTTAGTTTGGCTGGGGACATCCTGTAGGGACAAATAGAGATAGGCTGCATTTCGGGTAATAGATCAATACCGATATCAATTTCCCTCTCCGAGGGAACACCGGGCAAATCATTAGGAAACACCTCCGGATATTCGCACACCATCGGAACTAACTGAATAGTCGGGGTCTCGGACTCCACATCCTTAACCCTAACTAGGTGGTACATGCAACCTTTAGAGATCATCTTCCTGGACTTAAGGTAGGAGATAAATCAACCTGCTGGTACCGCTGAACTACCCTTCCACTCCAACACTAACTCACCCGAAAAATGAAATTCCACCATACGGGTCCTACAATTAATCGAAGCATAACATGCAAACAACCAATCCATGTTGAGAATAACATCAAAGTTAGTCATGGATAACTCTACAAGGTCTGCGGATGTAACCTTATGCAACACAGTGATCAGGCATTCTCTATATACTCGTCCATCTATGATCGGATCACCAACAGGGGTCGAAACTGAAAACGGTTCTAACAAGGTCTCGCGACTAACTCCAAGGCTACTAGCAATGTAAGGAGTCACAAAAGACAAGGTAGCTCTCGGGTCTAGCAAGGCATAAACATTAATATGAAAGACGCGCAACATACCAGTGACCATGTCCAGCGACGTCTCCTGCTCCTAGCGCAAGGCAAGGGTATAGAATCAGTTTTGGTGCTGTCCGCCACCCCCACTAGTTGATGCTCCCTGAAAAGAGGAACGGGATGGAGCTGCTGTTGTCCTGGTGGTTTGTGCACGACCACTATCATCACCCTGTCTAGCATATGGGCACGCTCGGTGCATGTGCTCAGATCTACCACGCCCATAGCAAATATCTGAACCGAGCAGGAATTCCCCAGCATGACTCTTGCTACACTTCCCGCAGGCTGAAGAGGCATACTCTAACTAGGTGCCCCTCTGATCCCTTGACCCTGAAGTCCTGCTCCTCTGATCACTCCCTGGCCTAGATGGAACACTAGTTGATGATGGTGCTGGGGCTAGTGACCTCTGCTGGAGCTGTGGATGGTATCCACCGCTGGACCTCTGATGCAAACACCCACAACTATTCATCCGAGCCCTCTTTACCTCCCTCTCCTTCGCATGAGCTGCCTCTATCTACTAGGCATACAACACTATGCGAGTAAAGTCCATATCCTGGGGAAGCATGGTACTACTGCAATCCTTTTCTAAGTAACCAGCCACACCATGAATGAATCGGCTCACCGCGCCCTCTGATCCATCACTAACTCTGGGGCGTACTTTGACAAATAAGTGGACTCAAGAGAATACTCCAGCACTGTCATCTTTCTCTGCTTGAGGTTCAACAACTCAGCTGCCTTCAACTCCCTCATCTCCCGAGGGAAGAACCTATCGAGAAAGGCCATATGGAACTCATCCCAGTTGATAGGGCCCGCTGCCGCTTCCCTACCATCCTTCCATTGCTTGTACCAAATATTAGCGACCTCTTTTAGCTGATAAGAGGCCAATTCAACACACTCCCTATTTGTCACCCCCATAACCTGAGTGACCTTCAAGATCCATTTAATGAACTCATGTGGATCCTCATCCACCTTTGATCCTGTGAACTCAGGAAGGTTCATCCATAAGAAGTCTCTAATCCGAGCCACTATTGCATTTCCATTCTGTGGGACCTGCACAATAGCCTGCTGGTTGACCTAAGCGGTCAAGGCCTGCGCCAACATCTGAATAGCTGCTTGAAACTTGGAGTGGGCAGCTGGCTCTGGTGCCTAGGTTTCCTAAACAGGTGGGGCTTGCTGATGCCCATGGTCATTGCCACCCCCATGGCCTTCATCATTTCCATTCCTCCTTCCGTTCATTCTTCTAGGAGCCATAATTCTGCAATCGCGAATCACACGAATTAGAAGGATGGAGAGACTTTTCATCGCACAATATAGAACATGAAAGAAGGGAACATTTCCTAAACGTCTAGTAGCCTCTTCATCATAAGTGTCGCGCGCTTCACTCTCCATGGAAAAGACTCTACTTAATGCGGCTTTCAACCTCCCTAGCACACATAAACCTATGTCTCTGATACCAAGTTTGTCACGACCTGAACACACACCCTGATCGTAGACACGGGATAAGGGATCCCGAGAGACCCCAAGTCGACCCATGACACATGCATACAAATAATCTCATTCAAACAAGCAGAATGATAATCAGAAAAACATAGCAGAAATGTAATTATAGCATAACATAAGAAAATACTTGACATATAAATAGCTGAACACCACATACTTGTCTGAAAGCCTCTAATACATAAGATGGGTTGATGGGAAAACATCCCCAACTAACCCGACCAATACTAAAACATAAATAACATGAATGTCTATCAAACGGCCCTCGGAATATGAGGACTCACCAATAAGTTGAAAGCGTAAGCTGAGATGGACTAGGGATGAGGATGATCCTGAGATTCGGACCCTGTATCATGAAACGATACAACATAGAAAGTATGCGGTTATACATGGTATGCAATAAGTATGCAAGGTCGGTAAAATGGAAATTTTAAAGTAAATAAAACTCATAAATAATATAAGAGAAGAACATCATGCTTACATCAAAATCTTCATAATAAAACATAAGGCTCAAGACTTTCAAATCATTCATAATCATTCATTTTTATAACAGTAAGTAGACTTTATCAAAATATAACTTGAGCTAATAACATAAACATAACAATGCATAAAACATGTGGAACAATGGGAGGACTCTTCATAAATGACAACATCATGGAAGAGCCTTTCATGATGCCCCACTATCTTGCTCAAGTGGGTAAAGCCGACCCTGGATTGCCAGGCGAGGGTCGTGCATTAGGCGTGATATCACATTTGAGGGGATCATTATCAATACATCATATCATTTAGAAAACCACGGTGGCACGTGGTTATGAGACACCAGCATAGTCCTTTAAACACTGGGCTGCTCGGTGCTAGACACGACTCCCAAAACCATGTATATAGGCTCATACGAAAATCAATAACATCATGCATTAAGATTCATTGGATAAAATATAACATTTATCATCATTGATCCCCTTTAAAACATGCTTAGCCAAGAATCATAGGCCCTTTTCATYGGCCAACATCATAAATCGATAAATCATGTAATTCGCTTCATAAATCATAAATCATTCTTCAACATGTGGGAATTTTCCAATACTTCATCATATTCAATTGTTTCAAAATATTTTCATAAATATGGGTAACTTGAATTCATGCTTTTCCGTCATCAATAAATTCAAAATATTGCATATTCATCGTAAATCATAACTTTCATGAACCTTCATCAAATGGGCATTTTAGATTCAAAAATCTTGAAACATGATTTAAAGAAACGAATATAAAACCTTCCCATCATTCATAATCAATAATTAAAACTCAATTAAATCATACTCATAAAGAGAAATCACATTTTCATGCATTTGGGCAAAACCCCATAAACTTGAATAGGAGAATTCTTTATTTAAATCAAAATTTGGGCATGGGTGAGGAATATTTTCTCCCATTCTAAAACCCTACATACCTGGGAATGGATTGATTTTGAAGTTCCTTAAATACCTACAAAGAAATTAATGTAAACTTGCGGAAAAAGACCTTGAACCTCCCAAAAATCTCTCTAAAGCTCTTGAATGGGAATGGGTATGCATTAGGGACTTAACGCATCTTAACACACTCAATAATACATAAAAATATAGTTTAGGGTCTCAAAGAATGAAAAAGTCAAAAATACCCTTAATAAAATTTTCCTGAAAACTGCTCCGGGCATACCCACGACCGATCCAACAGGTCGTTGCTCAACACCATGACTCGTGGTATTGAGTCTTTGGGTCCACTTTCTCATGAAATATCTCAGTTCCTTCCCACGACTCGTTAGGATGAGTCGTTACATCAAACGACGGGTCATTGAATCGACCTTCGTCAACTCCTTGACCAATCTGACTTTCCTTTCCACGAGCCTCACCACGAGTCGTGGTCTCAATCCGTTGTAAGAAATGGACATTTCAACCCACAAACAATGACTAGAATCAATGGGCCGTCACTTCTCTCCACAAATTGTGGGTTCCCCATCAGCCTAAGTTCAGTCCTTCCAATGACAGGTAACAACGACACATTATTCCTGACAACGAGTCATTACACAATCTATTGTCACCACTGCCTCCCTAAACTACCATACCGCAAAAGATTACGATGACTCGAAGTATCCAACCATTATTTCTTGGGTCGCCCGTCCTGTGATGTTTTTGCCAGTTATCTGCACTTTTCAAGTTCAACTCCCGGGTCTATTCTTAGGCCTCTGCGGGGTATTACAGATACACTAAGGCAAACAACCCTGTGAACTTCAACAAAAAAAGAAACAAACATAAAATACAAACTAGAAAAATAAAATTTTAACCTACAAACAATTAAACAATATTCAAGTCCTTGGAAACGGCGCCAAAAATCGGATATAGTCCAAGCGTACGTGGTCGTCAAGTAATATAGGATTCTGAAGTCCAGATATCATACCCAAGGGACTGGTCAATTTAATTGTTATAAGGTCGTCAATTTAATTTCACTAAAATACAAAACAAGTAAACTGAAGATTAGTTTGGTAAATTAAACTACTAAAATATAAAATATAAAATTAACTAAAATGCAAGCTTGATTGTACTTCGATAATGATGAAAGACTAGGGAAATGGCCCTTGGTTGGTTTCAAGTTGAGTTTTCCAAACATAATTAAACTGACATGATTCTTTCTACGGTTGCTAGTTGCAAGTTACTATCACATTTCTTGTCACTATCCCTAGCATCGAAGAACTATTTCATGAACTCTAACGCCTATATCCCTATGATAGCAAGAGAACAATTAAACGATGATTATGTATATTTGTATTTTAACTAAATGGGATTGAAGGGTATATCCCTATCCCCAACAACAACTTCTATCATATCACCAATAGGTTCAAGGGTCTTTGAATTTGTGTTCTGTATTTATTTTTAACCCTTTCGATTCCCTTTCCCAAGTTCAATCGAAAGCCAACAGATTACTTACAAGGTGATCAATCTCATAAATAATAAATTAACACAATTGAATACAAACAACCATAATTGAAGAATCAAACAAACTTTAATTAGTCTTTCAACAATAAACTATTCACCATGGCCACAACCCTAGAATATAAGTGACAAGTGGAATAATAAATATTTAGTCATCAGCATATGAAATATGAAGTAAAGAAGAGAAAACCTAGTTGTAGAAGTTTGTCTTCCTTTCAAACGGTTTACAAGCTTTCATAAATGAACTGCAGAATGTAAAAATGAGTAAAGATTGCTCCAAGATGTCCAAAACTGCTTAACAAATGACCTAAGGTCTCTATTTATAGATGATCCTTCAAATAACGCTTCTTCCCTTCAAGACTTGGCTTTAAAATCAGCATTTTCCACCATGGAATGATATTGGAATGCCATCCCTCCTATCTTGCCACACACTTTGTCAAATTTCAAACAATTTCAACTTTGGACATTCCCTGGCATGTCTCCCCCTCTATCTCACCAAGGTGTTCATCAAATTTCCTAAGTCTGGACACCTCTAGCGCGGGGCGCCACTCATCTCGCCAAATTTGTGAAGTGCAATTTCTCCAAAGTTTGAGGGTTGGAGCACTAGACTGAAGTTTTTGTTCTCTAAAGATTGGGAGTTGGTGCAGGGTGCCAACTATAGCACCAAACGCATCAGCTTCTCAAATCTTCATTTTTTGCGTCATTTTGAGCCCATTTTTCTTAATTTCCTTCTCAAATCAACTCAAATCATTTGTTAGCATATAAAAACACACATTCATGAATTTAAGTATAAAATATGGATTATGAACTCAAAACATAATCAAATATAGATAAAAACATGACAAATGGGCATAAAATATGCCCAACATTAGATGGTATCNAGCCTCTTCTATTCACTCCTCTATTTCCATGATTGAGTTATTATTCATATTTACTTGCGCTGCGACGCACTTGATTTCCCCAGTTTGATCATATGTTCAATTCGGTGCCTTAGCCTATTTCAATCTTTAGTGTCATTCTCCTGAATGTTGGAATGAAATGTATAATATTTGTTCTCATCAAACTATCCAGGTAGTCATTTGGGAATCTCCCTTGGCTCGGGTTATAGTAAATTAGTGGCCTTTAATTTCTCAAACAATTATGCCAATGATTCAGCTAATTGGGTACGATTGCTATTGCAGTTGCGTTTTGGATTTTGTCTTGATATCAAAGGTGAATGATTTTGGTGAAATAGAACTTGGACCAATTGTGATGGGTTTAGGTATTGAAGGTAATTTGGTTGAATATTGTAGGCATGACACGAATCGAGTGTCAATATTTGAATATGTTGATTATTGGGATTCTGAAGTAACTGGGAAAATTCTTGTATTGAGTAATGTAGCGTCATAACACATAACTCTTCTTTCTTCCTCTTGGCACATTAGATGGACATTGACAAAATAGTTTTTTCAAGTTATTTATCGGTTGAATTTTACTGGACTTAATTCTTTTCCCTATGAAATCCCCCATTTTTCATGCAAAAGTTTATCATGGACATCATCTTTTCGAAGTACACCCCTTCCTGATTGTGGATGAAATATTTTGTCAATTCACTCTCGTTTATCAATTTTTATACTCTTTCGGCCTCAAATCTCCATCATTGAGCATATTATTGGAATGACTTAGAGGGTTTCTTTTGTATATTGACGAGGGAAAACCAATCGAGTGTGATTTTTTTGTTACACTTTAAATGAGCCATAAAATTTTTGTTTGGTGTATCAAGTGAGAGCCTTACTGGAAAAACTCTAATGAACACCTTCATTATGAGTTTCTTAGTTTTGTTGATCCCTACCAATTTTTCACAATATGCTCTCAGATGAGCATGATAGTCATCTGTTCCATCGAATGAGTCCAACATTGGTGGCTTGTACCCAACTGGCACATCAAAATCTGGATGGATGCCTAAATCTTCATAATTCAAACTCTCGTTGCCTCAAATTTCCTAGAGATGGTTAATTTTCCATTTTAAATCACAGAGCTCATTCACAAATGTGTTTTCCTCACTTTCCTCTCTCTTCCTAGTATTCATCAAGAATGTGACAGTAGTAGGTACGATGAAACCCGATGTCTTAGTAATATACACGGGGGATCATGTCATTTTTGAAAGGTAGCGTTGTTCATCTATGGAAGGTTTTGTGTTAGAGGGTGAACAAAGGTGACGATATTGGGATGTGTCGAAGCCTGATAACAATGGGTTGTATGAGGAGGATTTCGCGGGTTATCAGGTGTGAGCGGGAATAATGGGTCTGCTAAGTCTATGGTGGAAGTGGGTGGTTGTGCTTCCGGGAAGTGTTCGATTACAGGAGATTCTAGTAGCGGGAAATAGAGAGAACGTAATAGAGTAGTCGCGGTTGGGCAAGTCGGGTCCTAGTCTCAATGTAGTTCCCCTCTTAATGTCATGAGTTGTTGCTCTAGGAGAACAATACATCTATCCTTATCTATGTAGTTTCTTCTTCTAAATGTTTCTGGTACAGTTGTTGGTGCCGGAACACTTCTGGTAAGGTCAATATCCTCTATGTTAATCATTCCTAGCTTGATTCGATCAGTTATGTCGATCAACATAATCAACCTCTGTTGAGGGATAAAATACATATAATTGCAAAAATTTGAATAAAGGGTAGAAAAATCAATTAGGTTAATAGGCAAAAATATTTATACAGCTAGCATGTTGGGTTAAGTATACAAGAAATGTCAAGTAGACGCATCCTAATGTGCAAAGAGCCTCTTTTGCCAGAGGTATGTCTGCGTTTCATATAACTTGATAACATACTGATTCAGGTTTTGACATGTTTCAGATTGAGAAGAATTATAGATATTTCTTTGATAATAGAATAGCGCATAATACATCAAAAGAAACAAGGTTGAAGAAAGTCATAATGATTCTAATGATGGTACAAAGAGATGTTGTGAGAGCGTAAATTTGGTACAAAAGAAAGAAGTGGGTCAAAAGGCAATTTTTTGAAAAAATATAATAGAAAGAGGCTAAATCATTGATAATAAAGTGTTTTATACAAAGGATGTCAAACGTAAGCGAAGCTTTAACTATACCCCACGTCCATAGACTAGAAAGAAAATATTGGAGGAGATTTGACAATACTCCACATTCGTTGTCTTGAAAAGAATGTCCCACGGAGGTGTAGTTTTGACCATACTCAATGTGTGTCGACTAGAAAGAAGAAATCAAACATTGATAATATTCCACTTTTTTAGACTAAAAAAGAGCGATAATCGACAAAGTATCAATCATAGATGGAGTTTTGATAATATTGTACGTCTAGTGACTTGAAGGAGATGTCGAATAAAGAGAGTATTGACAATACTCCATATTCACCTTCTAAAAGAGAAGGAGTAAAACGTTAGGGGAGCTTTGACAATACTCCACGCCCATTGACAAGATTGAAATTTTAAAGAAGGTCAACCCATATGTTATGACTTCGAAAGTTCTTAATACCTAGATAATCTGAATTAATTCTCACACAAGGCATGTCATTAGGTACAAAACTTGTTGACAAAAGGGTGGCTTTCTAGTTACAGCGACAATATCTCGAATTGTCCTATCTAAGGTAAATGCAACATAACTTATTTTTTCCGGAATAAGAGTTCTTTCTTGATTTCGCTAGAATAAGACCGAATAACTGCGAGAGGGTACGTATTGAAACTAAACATACTAACTTTGAAGATAGAAAATCCAAAAAAGGTTTGGAAAAGTGTAAGAACAACTCCTTGCATGAACCACAATGTGTATAATGTATGGACAATGATTCGATAAAAAGTGCAAATGACAGTGTAGGAAAAATAATAACATGTAGTGTCTTCAAAAAAATAAGGAACACAAGTTGGGATTTAGCTTGCATCCCTCTAAAAAAAGCAATGTATATTAGACAAGTAACAAGGAGAAAATAGCAGACAAAAAATATTATGTATATAAAAAAAAAAAAAGCAGCAGCTAAAAAATGACCAAACATTAATCTTAAACTAAATCTTCTAAGGTCAAAACCTAAAATCTAATCCCCAGCAAATTCGTCATTCTATTGTGCCCTTATTTTTGAATTAATCAAAATATATTTGCAATGTCTAACTCTTCTGCCTAGTTTAAAAAGGTTTAGAGGAGCCACCTAAGTTTTAGGAAAATATTATAAAAACCATTTGTGAAAATATAAACTCTATTTTAGTTTGCAAAAGCCATTAAAATTCTGAGCGAGGACTTTATTTACTCCAAGGTAAAGTGTTGTAAGGGAAGGTGTTAGGCATCCCTTGGAGCCTATCCGAAGCTAGTCCTTAAATTTAGTCTAAGATACAGTAGGAGATTATTTATTTTAATTATTATCTAATACAAAAGTGTTAAAAAAGTGATAAAAATGGGAGGTAAAGTGATTTGAAAACTATTTGAAATTAAATATATGAGGTATACAAAATATATAATTGATATACATAAAATATACGGGAGTGGTATACTTTTGATTTGTAAGATATACATGTATTAAATAACGGTAGTTGAAATAGAGTGTGAAAAATATAATAAAATAATGTTAAATCAATTTTTTAGTGAAATATATATGAAGCATGAAGAAAATATAAATAATAACATGTATATACAAAAT
>JACEIK010006947.1:36439-57450 GCA_018107945.1 Datura stramonium
TTGGTCCAGTCCCTGTGGGATCGATACTTGGCTTACTTGAGCCATTTTACTACTTGTTCGACCACGTGCACTTGCGTGTAGTCATCTAGACCAACGAACAGCTTTGAGATAAGGGAGAGATAATAAGTCGATGAGCGAAGTCAAATCTTGAGTGTTCTGATAAATGAGTCCTAGAAATAGCAGCTATGGGATGTCAATCTGTTATACCCCGGGAACTCAAGGATCAGACCTGAGAGCCAAAATGGAGAAAAACTAGAAATTCTCACCAGGTCACAGGATGATTCGTGAGGTGGCTCCTGAGGTGGCTTGTTAGGTGGGACCATGAGTTGTGAACTGAATCGTGGTCAGGACTGGGCTTGGTAGAGTTTTGGGAGGCCACGGGGGTGACCACGAGTCGTGGTCAGACCTCACGACTCGTGGGGACACCTGTGGCGAGGATGGAATGCATGGATACGAATTTGAGGCAGTAGGGACCACGGGTGGTGACCACAAATCGTGGTCAGCCACCACGATTCATGGGGTCCCCTGAGCTTGGTTGGGCAGTGTGGACCACGGATGGCGACCACGAGCCGTGGTCACCCACCACGATTTATGGTGTCCTTCATGGGGTCCCTAGGTGAATTCTGGCAGTGTACCTGACGACTAAAGACCACGAGTCGTGGTACCTGGCGACGAGTCGTCTAGTCCGTCGTGGGGCCTAACAGTCAGCAAAATTCTGCAATTTAAGTAAGGGTGTTTTCGTAATTCCTAAATTTCTAAGGCCTATACTACGTCATTTTAACATCAGAGAGGGTGGTTTAAGAGGGAATAGACTATCCTAAGCCCTCATTCATGCATGCAAGGATTTTGATAGGTGATCTAAGGGAGATTTCAAGATTTTCACCTCAATTCTTTCAATCTCATTCTTGTACTTTTAAGGAGGGTTAGAAAATGATAATACCAGATATGTAAGGTTATCAATGGGTGAATTATTCCATACCCATGCTCCTACTCTATAATTTTACTTAAATTTTTTTTAAAACTCATGGGGTTTTGTATTTGTTTTATATAAAAACTAATGATTTAATTATTGATTTTGTGATTTTGAAATCTTATCATACTCTACGGATTTTGATCATCTTTTGAGTTTTAAATTGATTATAGCATTGTTGATTTGATTTCTAAGCAATTAAGCTTAAGTATGCATGCCCCATGATGAATCGATTTATGATGTAATTTCCCATTGATGTTCTCTACAAGCCCATCCTAAATTATGTTTTAAATTATGAATTTATTATGTTACCCATTATGATTTTTAAGAAATTCAAGCTATATGCATGATTTACAAGTATGTATGCATCTTATTAATCATGAATTATGTTTTTGGCCGACTCATGGGCCTTATGCCATGGCTAGTTCACATATGTTAAAGCATGTTTACGATTATCATGAATTAACTAGCCCATGAACTCATGCATGTATTATTATGAGCACTATATATGTTTTGGGAGTGGTATCGAGCACCGAGTAGGTTCGGGGCTCAAGTTAAGCCCCAGATCTCATGAACTACGTGCTACCGTAGGTATGTTGGGACCCTTTTATGTTAGTCCCTGGCCCAAGTGTCCCTTTACATGGTGATATCACACTTTCATGGTTCTACCCTTGGCATTGTACGAATACCCTCCTAACTAGGATTACAAGTTGGGCTTCATGTGTGCTCATATGGGGTATGTCGATTAAGAGAATCTCGCATTGTTCCTCATGATTTATGCATGTCATGATTATATATGTTGGCTCAAGTCATGTTAAGTAAATCTCTTCTATTACGATTATGATTATGTTTATGTTACGAATGCTTTGAAAACCTTGAGCCATATGACATGTCATTATGATTTACGATACGAGTATGTTGTCCTACTCTTATAATCATTCATGAATTTCATACATGTTTTAAATGCCTGTTTTACTTACCTTGTATACTTAGTACATTCCACGTACTGACCGCATACTTTCTATGTTGTATCATTTCATGATACCGGTCCCCGTTCTCAGGCTCATCCTCACCCGTAGCTAGTTTCAGCCTTGCTCTCAGCGCACTTGGTGAGTCCTCATGTTCCAAAGACTGCATGTTCGTACGCTATGTTATTTCTTTCAGTTTCTGGTTGTTGGATTAGTTGGGGAGTTGTCCCATCAATCCGTCTTTCATGTTTAGAGGCTTATCAGGCTACAAGTTGTATTCCGTCGTATTGCTCAAGTCTTGTACTATTTTTCCCTTATGCTATGTTATAATTACGTTCTTTATGTTAAGTATTCTGCTCATGTGATTGAATTAGATGTATGCTCATGCCATGGGTCAACTTGGGGTCTTTCAGGGCTCCTTGTCTCGTGTCTATGATCTGGGTGTACGTTTGGGTCGTGACAAACTTGGTATCATAGGCATAGGTTTTATATGTTCTAGGGAGTCTGAAAGCCGCGTTAAGTAGAATTTTTCTCATGGGTGTGAAGCGCACCACACTTATGACGAAGAGACTACTAGACGTTTAGGAAATGTTCCCCTCTTTCATGACCTATGTCGTGCGGTGAACGTCTTTTACCCTTCTAATTTGTGCTATTCACGTTTGTAGAATCATGCCTCCACATTGAGTAAACTCTAGGAGAAATGGTAATGGTAATGATCATGAGGGTGCCCATGATGGTGAGCATCAGCCAGCTCCACTCGTTCATGAGGAGCATATACCAATGCCAGCCGCCCACGCTGAGTTTAGGGCGGTGATTCAGATGTTGGCATAGGCCATGACAGATCAGGTTGAGAACCAGTCTGTGGCACATTATCCACAAAATGGGAATGCGACAACTACTAGGGTGAGGGATTTCCTGAGGATGAGCCCTCCGGAGTTCACAGGGTCGAAGGTAGATGAGGACCCACATGACTTTATTGAGAAGATTTGGAAGATCACCCAAGTTATGGGGGTGAACAATGGGGAATGCGTTGATTTGACCTTCTATCAGAAGGGGGTAGAACATATATGGTTTAAGCAATGGAAGGATGCCAGGGCGGCGGGTGCAGGCCCAATAGGTTGGGATGAGTTTCACACACGTTTATGGATCAGTTCTTCCCTCGGGAGATGAGGGAGCTTAAGGCGGCCGAGTTTGTTAATCTGAAGCAAGGAAACATATTGGTATAGGAATATGCATTGGAGTTCACTCGGTTATCTAAATATGCTGCAGAGTTGGTGGAGGATCAGCGGGCTCGGGTGAGCAATTTTGTGCATGGAATAGCAGATTACTCAGACAAGGATTGCCGGATCGCCATGCTTCACCGGTACATTGACTTTCCCCGTATTGTATTGCATGCGCAGTAGATAGAGTTGGTCTATAGGAGGGAGAGATAGGCTAAGAGGGCAAGAACCGACAGTTACGGGGTTTCTCAAGCCAGGGTAGGGGGTGGACCACGTCAGTAGACCCATCACAGGTCTATTGCTCCAGCTCCATCATCGGCCAGCACGCCATCCAGGTTTAGGGGAGACCATAGGAGCAGGGCTACATGTTCGAGGGACCATGGTAGCATGCAGGTGGAGCGCACATTTCCAATTTGTGCGAAGTGCGACAAGAATCATCCGGGGTGGTGCCTGGTCGGCACAGATGCTTGTTTCGGGTGTGGCAAACACGAACACAGGATAAGAGATTGCACTGCAGCCAGTTCTGCCGCTTTAGCAGTGTGACCCCCTCAGCAGGGTGCCTCCACTAGTTCAGCAGGTGGTCAGCGCCAAAATAGGTTTTTTGCCCTAGTGCCTCGCCATGAGAAGGAGGCTTTTCCAGATGTGGTCATGGGTATATTGCGAGTCTTTCATGTTGATGCTTATGCTTGGAAGATGTAGGAGATACTTTGTCTTTCGTGACCCCTTACATTGCCAGTGGTTTTGGAGTTAGTCCTGAAATTTTGTCAGAACCGTTCTTTGTATCTATTCTGATCGGTGATTCAGTTGTAGCTAGGCGGGTATATAGAGGTTGCCCCATTACAGTTATTCATAAGGTCACCTCCGCAGATTTAGTAGAATTATCTATGACTGATTTTGATATTATCCTGGGCATGTATTGGTTGTTTTCATGTTATGCTTCGGTTAACTGTAGAACCCAAGCGGTGGAGTTTTGTTTTCCGGATGAACCAACTTTAGAATGGAGGGGTAGTTCAGTGGTACCTTTAGGTCACTTTATCTCTTACCTCAAGGCCAGGAAGATGATCTCAAAGGGTTTCATGTACCACCTAGTTAGGGTTAAGGATGTAGAGTCCGAGACCCTGACTATTCAGTCAGTTCCAGTGGATACTAGAGTGATAGCTGTTATTATAAGCAAACTCGATTAAGTGCAAATGATCATCCCAACTACCTTTAAAATCCATAACACATGCCCTCAACATTTCCCGAAGAGTTTGGATTGTTCGTTCAGCCTGGCCATCTGAGATTGACTTGAGTCCCAAGTCCCTTCTGAAAAGACCGCCAAACCTGGGAGGTAAATTGAGTACCTCGGTCTGAAATAATAGACAAGGGCACTCCATGAAGTCGAACCAACTCCTGAATAAACAACTTGGCATAATCATCTGTCGAATCCGTGGTCTTGACCGGTAGAAAATGTGTAGCCTTGGTAAACCTATCTACAACCCCTAAATGGAATCATAGTGCCGTTGAGTATGAGGTAGGACCTTTAGAAATACCCAGTCGTCCACATCAAACTCCAAATCCATCCTTCTCACTTTAGTATACAATTTTTGACGACTCTGAGCGATTTTCAACCGGTCCCTTGTCAACTAAACCTTCACCATCGCCTCATGAGCCAAATATGGTCCTATCATAGCTGCCTCACCAACCTCAAACCATCCGATGGGAGATTTACACCTCTTCCCATAGAGAGCCTCGAACGGTGCCATTTGGATACTATAGTGGTAACTGTTATTATAAGCAAACTTGATCAAGGGAAAATGATCATCCCAACTACCTTTAAAATCCATCACACATGCCCTCAACATATCCTCAAGGGTCTGAATGGTTTGTTCTGCCTGACCATCTGTTTGTGGATGAAAGGTCGTACTGAGCTTAACTTGCGTCCCATGTCCTTTTTGAAAAGACCGCCAAAATTGAGAGGTAAACTGAGTACCTCGGTCTGAGATAATAGACAAGGTCACTCCATGAAGTCGAACCAACTCCCGACTATACAACTTAGCATAATCATCCACTAAATCCGTGGTCTTGACCGATAAGAAGTGTGCAACCTTGGTTAACCTGTCGACCACCAACCAAGTGGAGTCGTATTGCCGACAAGTACGGGGTAGACCTGTAACAAAATCCATATCAATTTCTTTCCACTTCCATGTGGGGATGCTGATATCCTAAAGTACACCTCCCGGCCTTTGATGTTCGACTTTCACTTGCTGGTAGTTTGGACATTTTGCTACGAACTCCGCAGTATCTTTCTTCATACCATCCCACCAATAGATTTCTCGAAAATCCCGATACATTTTAGTGGATCCTAGATGAATAGAATATCTGGTACCATGTGCCTCATGCAATATTCGAACTCTCAAATTATCAATGTCTGGAACACATAGTCGACCCTGGTATTGTAGCATACCATCTCCCCCTTGGGAGAAGACCTCCACCTTCTGACTCCGCACTGCCTCCTTCACCTTCCTCAATATTGTATCCTCATCTTTCCTGGATTTAACATCAACCACAAAGGACGATTCTGACCCGTTATGTACAACAAAACCGCCGTCGGTCGAATCGATCAGTCTAACTCCCATTCTTGCAAGCCGGTGGACATCCTTCACCAAATCCTTCTTCCCCTCATCCACACGAGACACACTCTCCATTGAGAGCCTGCGCATCCGCAACCACATTAGCCTTGCCCGGGTGGTGAAGGACACTCATGTCATAGTCCTTAAGTAACCCCAACCACCTCCTTTGCTGAAGATTTAGATCTTTCTATGTGAAAACATATTACAAACTCTTTTGATCCATGAATGCATCCACGTGGACCCTATACAAGTAATGCCTCCATATCTTCAACGCAAACACCACCACAGCCAACTCAAGATCATGGGTCGTGTAATTCTTTTCCTGAACCTTCAGCTGTCTCAAGGCATATGATATTACCTTCTCACGTTGCATCAACACACATCCCAGTACGACTCTCAAAGCATCACAATATACAACAAAGACATCAGTACCCTCGGGTAAGGTCAACACTACTGCTGAAGTGAGTCGGGTCTTCAACTCTTGGAAGCTTTTCTCACAGGCATCCAACCATTGAAATTTTACTTTTTTCTGAGTCAACCTGATCAATGGGATCGCGATTTATGAAAAGCCCTCAACAAATCTTCGGTAGTAGCCTACTAAGCCCAAGAAACTCCGAATTTCTAAAGGATTCACCGGTCTAGGCCAATTCTTCACCGCCTATATCTTCTAGGAATCTACCCTTAGGCATTCGCTCGATACCACGTGACCCAGAAATGCTACTGAGTTTAACCAAAATTCACACTTGCTAAAATTTGCATACAACTGACGATCCTTTAGGGTTTGCAACACTATTCTCAAATGAGAGGCATGCTCCTCCTCGCTCTGGAGTATATAAGAATGTCGTCGATGAACACGATCACGAACATATCCAAATATTTCTTGAACACCCTATTCATCAGGTCCATAAAAGCTGCAGGAGCATTGGTTAGCCCAAAAGACATAACAACAAATTCGTAGTGGCCATACCGAGTCCTGAAGGCGTTCTTCGGGATGTCACTCTCCCGAACTCTGAGCTGGTGGTACCCGGACCTGAGATTAATCTTTAACAACTTGGCATCCTGAAGCTTGTCAAACAAATCATCGATCCTGGGTAAGGGGTACCTATTCTTGACGATAACCTTGTTCAACTATCGATAGTCAATACGCATGCAAAGGGAACCGTCCTTCTTTCGAACAAATAGAACTGGCGCACCCCATGGAGACTGGCTCAGCCTAATGAAGCCTCTATCCAATAGATCCTTTAACTGATCCTTCAATTCCTTTTGTTCGACTGGGGCCATCCTATAAAGAGGGAAATAAATAGGCTGCGTATTTGACAATAGATCAATACCGAAATCAATTTCCCTTTTTGGAGGATCACTTGGAAACTCCTAGGGAAAAACCTCAGGTTATTTGCACACCACCAAAACTGACTGGGTAGTTGGGGTCTCGGACTCCACGTCCTTAACCCTAACTAGGTGGTACATGCATCCCGTAAAGATCATCTTTCTAGCCTTAAGATAGGAAATAAACTGACTTGTTGGCACTGCCAAACTACCCTTCCACTCCAAAACTGACTCACCTGGAAAATGAAACTCCATGGTACGGGTCCTACAATTAATCGAAGCATAACAAGCAAACAACCAATCCATGCCAAGAATAGTGTAAAAATCAGTCATGGCTAACTCTACAAGGTCTGCGGGGGTAACCTTATGCAACACCGTGATCGGGCATCCTCTATATACTCCTCTAGTGAAGATCGAATCACCAACAGGGGTCGAAACTAAAAACGGTTCTAACAAAGTCTCGGGACAAACTCCAAGGCTACTAGAAATATAAGGAGTCACGAAAGACAATGTAGCTCCTGGGTCTAACAAGTCATAAGCATCAATAGGAAAGACACACAACATACTAGTGATGATGTATGGGAAGTCTCCTGCTCATTGAGCAAGGCAAGGGCATAGAATCAGTTGGTGCTGACCGCCACCCCCACTAGTAAATGCTCCTTGTGGAGCCGAACGGGCTGGAGCTGCTGCTGTCCTAGTGGTCTGTGGTCGATCCTTATCGTCACCCTGTCTGGCATATGGACATGCTTGGCACATGTGCCCAAATCTACCACACTTGAAGCAGACATCCGAACTGAGTAGGCACTCCCTAGTGTGACTCTTGCTGCACTTCCCGTAGGATGGAGAGGTATACTCTAACTGGGTGCCCCTATGATCCCTCATCCTTGAAGCTCTGCTCCTCTAATCACCCCTGGGCCTGGATTGGACACTAGCTGATGACGGGGTTGGGGCTAGTGGCCTCTGCTGAAACTGTGGACGGTAGCCACCGTCTGACCTCTAATGTGAAAACCCACGACTATCTGTCCGAGCCCTCTTTGCCTCCCTCTCCCTCGCATGAGCCGCCTTCATCTGCTGGGAATACAACCCTATGTGAGGAAAGTCCATATCCTAGTGAAGCATGGCCATCCTGTAATCCTTGTCTAAATAATCAGCCACGCCATGAAAAAATCGGCTCACTCGCGCCCTCTGATCCATCACCAACTCTAGGGCGTATTTTGACAATCGGGTGAACTCAAGCGAATACTCCAGCACTGTCATTTTTCCCTTCTTGAGGTTCACAAACTCCGCTGCTTTCAACTCCCTCATTTCCAAAGGGAAGAACCTATCGAGAAAGGCCATGCGGAACTCATCCCAGCTGATAGGGCCCGCTCCCGCTGCCCTGCTGTCCTTCCATTGCTTGTACCAAATATGAGCGACCTCTTTTAGCTGGTAAGAGGACAAGTCAACAAAATCCGCATTTGTCACCCCCATAACCAGGGTGACCTTCAGGATCCCTTCGATGAACTCATGTGGATCCTCATCCACCTTTGATTCCATGAACTGGGGAGGGTTCATCCTCAAGAAGTCTCTAATCTGAGCCGCCGCTGCATTGCCATTCTGTGGAACCTGCGCAACAGCCTGCTGATTGACCTGAACGGTCAAGGCCTACGCCAATATCTGAATCGCCGCCCGAAACTCAGCGTGGGTAGCTGGCTCTAGTGCCTAGGACTCCGGAACAGGTGGGGCTTGCTGATGCCCATGGTCATTTCCATCTCCATGGCCTTCATCGTTTCCATTTCTCCTTTCGTTCATTCTTCTAGGAGCCATAATTTTGCAATTGAATCACAAAAATCTAGAAATATGGAAAGACTTTTCATCACACGACATAGAACATAAAAGAAGGGAACATTTCCTAAACGTCTAGTAGCCTCTTCGTCATAGGTGTGGCGCACTTCACACCCATGAAAAAGACATTATTTAATGCGGCATTCAGACACCCTAGGACACTTCAAACCTATTGCTCTGATACCAAGTTTGTCACGACCCGGATGTACACCCGGACCGTAGACACGGGATGAGGGACCTCGAGAGACCCCAAGTCAACCCATGGTACATGTATACAACTAATCTCATTTAAATAAGCAGAATATTAAGCATAAAACATCATGAAAATGTAACCATGACATAGCATCTGGAAATACCAACATTTACATAAGCTGAGTACTACTCATTTGTCCAAAAGCCCCTAATACGTAAGATGGGTTGATGGGACAACATCCCCAACTAACTCGAGAAATATTGAAACATAATATATAGGAAAGTATATCAAACGGCCCTCAGAACATGAGGACTCACCAACAAGCTAATAGCGTAGGCTGAGATGGACTAAGGATGAGGATGAGCCTGAGATCCGTATCCTGTATCATGAAACGATACAACATAGAAAGTATATGGTCAGTACGTGGAATGTACTGAGTATGCAAGGTAAGTAAAACCGACATTTTAAAAGTAAAGTAAACTCATAAATAGACATAGGAGAAGGACATCATGCTTGCATCAAAATCTTCGTAACAAAACATAGGGCTCAAGACTTTCAAATCATTCATAATCATTCATTATCATAATTGTGAATAACTTTATCATAATAAAAATTGAGCAAATAACATAGACATAACAATGCATAAAACATGTGTAACAATAGGAGACTCGTCATAACCGACACCATCATGGTAGAGCCTTTCATGATACCCCATTGTCTCGTTCAAGTAGGCAGAGCCGACCCTGGCTTGCCAGGCGAAGGTCGTGCATAAGGTGTGATATCACATTTGAGGGAATCATTATTAATACATCGTATCATTTACAACCCACGGTGGAGTCCTTTGAACGTCGGGCTGCTCGGTGCTAGAAATGACTCCCAAAAATATGCATATAGGCTCATACATAAATCATCAACATCATGCATAAAAATTCATTGGTTAAGATATAACATTTATCATCATTGATCCCTTTTAAAACATGCTTAGCCAAGAATCATGGGCTTTTTCATCGGCCAACATCATAAATCGATAAATCAAGTAATTCGTTTCATAGATCGCAAATCATTATTCTACACGTGGGCATTGCCCAATACTTCATCATATTCAATTCTTTCAAAACATGCTCACAAACATGGATAACTTGAAAATCATGCTTTTCCATCATCAATATACTCAAATTATAGAGTAGTCAACATAAATAAGAACTTCCATGAACTTTCATCAAATGAGCGTTTTGGATTTAAAAGCTTGAAACATGAATTAAAGAAAATATTAATAAAACCTTCCCATCATTCATAATTCAATAATTAAAACTCAATTACAACATACCCATAAAGAGGAATCACATTGTCATGCTTTGGGTAAAACCCCATAAAATTTGAATAGGGGAATTCATGAATTAACTCAAAAATTGGGCATGGGTGAGGAAGAATTCCACCCATTTTAAAACCCTACATACCTTGAAATAGATGGACGTAGAGTTCCTTGAGCATCCACAAAGAAATTGATGAAAATTTGGAGAAGAAGGCCTTGAATCTCCCAAAAACCTCTCTAAGATTTTGCATGAGAATGGGAATGCAATAGGGACTTAACTTCTCCTATCACACTCAGAAAATATCCAAAATGATGTAGTTTAGGCCTTAGGTACTTAGGAAATTATGAAAATACCCTTATTAAAATGCAGGAATCTCTGGTCACTAGTCCCCACGAGGGACCTAACGGGTCGTTGCCACAGGGAATGACTCATGGCCATGGTCCGTTAAGTCCACTGCCCAAACATCCAAGGGGACCCCACGGATGACTTCACGAGTCGTGAGGTCAGACCATGACTCGTGGTCACCTTCCGTGGCCTACACTGCCCATCCCCACTTGCCAATCCTCCAGGGTTGACCACGAGTGACCTCACTAGTCGTGAGGTCTAACCATGACTCGTGGTCACGCCCTTGGCTTTCTCACTGAGGCCTTTCCCCACCACACTGACTAGGAATCACCTCACAACTCGTGGTCGCTCCTCACGACTCACCTCACGGGTCGTTCTGTGACCTGGTGTGGATATTTAGTTTTTCTCCGTTTTTACTTCTTGGTCTGATCGTTGGGTTCCCGAGGTATATCAGAAACATTTACTGAAATATTATTAACTGATGCGCAAAGGTTATATACTGAATAAATACTGAGGACCGAAGCCGTGACTGATATCATAGAGAGTCCCTGACTGCAAAGGGAAACATTCTCGGTTGTGGAGAGTCCCTGACTATCTAAGGGAGAGTCCCTGACTGTCAAAGGGAAACATTCTCAGCTATGGAGATTTCCTGACTATCTAAAGGAGAGAATTCTCTGATATAGAGAGTCACTAACTGACTAAGGGAAACATTCTCAGCTTATAAGAGTCCGACAGACTAAGGGAAACATTCTCAGCTGATGAGAGTCCCGAATGACTAAGGGAAACATTCTCAGCTAAGGAGAATCCCCATAGACTAAGGGAAACATTCTCATCTAGAACTAGTCTAAATTACTATAGCTAATCAGAGACATGAGCAGTCAACAAATTACATCATACTTTGCACACATCCACAATATTGAAATCCCGAGTTCATAGCATACGACGTATATCTTAGATTCATGTAAGATTCATAGGTCCAAAGCATACTTTAACATATGTATATTAAATCATATATTCTAGATCTACGGAAAACACATATAATCAACTCATACCTTGAACATGTATAATGAGATCATGGTGAAAGAACATGAATATTTCATGAAACCCCATTTCAAATTTACTCTAATTCATGATGAAAATTTGATAATCATGCCATTACCATAGGTTCAACTCATACCCAAAACATTTACACCATAATCATAATGAAAACATGCAAAAACTTCACATTAGTCAAAGCCCATAAGTTCTAATCGTGTTCCAACAAATACAATGCGACATATGTTCTAGATTTGCAAAACCCATGTGATTTACATATACTATAGACAAGGATATAACTTCATGATAAGAGCATATGATTAATTTATGAAATCCCATTTGAAATTCTAGACTGATTCATGGTGAAAATCCCACGTTCATGTTATTCACATATCACACACATACTTAAGGAAAGATATAAGTAACCTCATGAACATGCTCTACTATTAATCGTGAGAGCTTTTAGAATTTAGGGAAAACATATGAGAGTTTATGCATAAATTGGAACCCTAGAACATGCTTTTTCTAGAATCATGGATTTAGGTTTTTAAAATAAAAATTTGAGGCACAAGGATGAAAGGATGTCCTTAATGAAAGCCCACATACCTTCTGTGAATAAATCCCCACTTGAACTTAATCCTTGAAGCCTTTGAAGGAATCCCAATTGAATCTTTAGGCTTGAGAGATAAGAGAAAAAAGAATTTGAGGGAATATCTAGAGGGACTAAGAGATTAGGCTAGAAAAACCCTTAAAAATGTCCCATACAATGCTTAAAACAACGTAGTTTAGGAGTTAGAAGCATAAGATTTTACGAAAATACTCTTGGAAATTCGCAGGAAAAATCAACCTGCCAGTCCCTAAGAGGCACTCCATAGTCGTGGGCTTGGCAACGACTCGTGGTTCCAAGTCGTGGAGTGCACTGGAATATTTCTCAAAATTTCTTCTCGAGTTTGACGATGACTAACTTCAGAAATTGTTTTCCATCCCACGACTCGTGATTCCTGTCGTTGCCACGGAAGCCCATAATTCCAGCTCCTTCTTCCCACGACTGACCTGACGAGTTGTTACCTGACACGATGACTTTTCAGGTCGTCCGTGCTAACCACTACCTCAAGACCCCATCTTATATCTCCAGCATCCCCCGACGGCCAACCTAACAAGTCGTCGGGTACCTAAGGACTCGTTAGGTCATCTGTGGTCACTGAACCTTGCTGCACCTCCTGATTGCTCCTCACGGGTCTGACCACGACCCATTATGTCACCTAACGAGTTATTCCACGACTCGTTTTGAGCCAAACTTTCCACTTTCCAACTGATTTCTTTCTTTAAGTTTGGGGCCTGTTCTTAGAGATTTCCGATATATTACAAAACCCTAGTAAGGGTTTGGTATGGATCCACAGTTTAGTTCACCCTCTGCCCTGGCAAGGCTTTCTATAGCTCTCCCAACCAGACTAGAGGTTGGACATCATGTGCTCATTCATGGTATATGTCAGTTTAGAGAAACTCCCAACTAAAGATATATATGTAAGTTTAGAACTTATTTTGATGCATAGCTTTAATTGCATAACTATTTACACAATATTTATACTTGTGTTTTATTTCATCGTTTAGAGTTTAGATTCAATCAGTTAGTTCATTTAGTTCTAATATTCTTCTATATTTGTTATTTCATTCAGCTATGTTACATATCGTACATTCAAAAGTATGTTATTTGGTGCTGCATCTTTATATGATACATATTTAAGCTTACTAGATCAACAGTAGAAGCATCAATAGGACATACTTCATCTAGCTTTGGTGAGGCCTCCTACTTTTCGGAGGACTCCAATTAGTTTTCTTTTAGTAGATCTTGAGGTAGCCAGGATAATCTTGTCCCCGCACCTCTCCTTCAGACTTAGAAGCTCCATAGACTAGTTAGAGAGTTGGTGTTATTAATGTTACTTATTAACATTATTTTCAGTTGCAGTTATTCAATTTTATATTTTCTTAACTAAACTCATTACAGTTATTTCTTCTGCATTTTTAATTTTCTTCTTAGTTATTAGTAAGCCATGCTTAGGGTTAGCTTGGACCATTAGTGTTCTGAGTGCCGGCCACTCCTAGGGTGTAGGCTCAGGGTGTGACAAACTTGGTATCATAGCTCAGAGTTCAAGAGTCCTAGGATGTCTATGAAGCTGAGTCTAGTAGATTCCTTCTCAAAGGAGTGAAGTGTGCCACATATATAATAGGGAGGCTATAGGGCGTTAGGAAATACCTTCTTTCTTTTGTACTCTAGTTCATCCAATAGAGTTAACTCTATAAATATTTCCTCCTAACTCGTGCATTCACATATTGTAGATCATGCCTCCAAAATGTACTACTAGTCAAAGGAACACTACTAGTGTTGAGGTTTCCGTTAAAACAACATAACCAATCTGCCTCCACAAACTAGGATCAGACTAGAAATGGGGTTTGCTCGACAGCCCAGGATGCGAGTATCGGAGCTTAGAATGCACCGGCTAATAATGTGAGAGTTCCAAAAGCACCTATTACTCATCCTCCCTGTGTGTACTTCAAAGGAAGAATTTAGAGGAGTTATTCAAATGCTCACACTGTTGGTAGCTGCTCAGTCAGGTTGTTAGGGATCAACACTTACCAGTTCTCATTCTCACGACTCGTCAAGAGCGTCAAGGATTAGAGAGTTCCTTATAATGAACCCACTGGTATTTACAGGGACTAATGTTGATGAGGATCCCTATAACTTTATCGAGGAGAAGTGGAAAATTCTTAGAGTAATGAATGCAACAGAATTCGAGGGAGTTGAGTTTGCTTCTTCTCAGCTCAAGGAGATTGCAAATGTGTGGTATGATTAGTGGGAGCAAAGTTACAGTGAGAGTGTAGCTCTAGCTGTTTGGGATAGTTTTGAGGATGCGTTCTTGAACCACTTCTTCCTTAGGATTTGAGGCTAAGGCAGAAGAGTTTGTAAACTTGAAGCAAGGCACATGAGAGTGAAAGAGTATGATCCTACATTCAACCAGTTATCTTGGCATGCTCCGGAGATGGTTCTAGATATGAGAGCTAGAATAAGGAAGTTTGTGTTTGGTTTGGGAAATCATGTGAAGAAAGAATGTAAGGGCACATTGTTGATCGGCAATATGGATATCTCCAGGCTTATGGTATATGCCCAACAACTAGACTAGGATAAGTAAAAAGATAGAGAAGAGCATCAGAGTAAGAAGGCAAAGTCAGTTGGTCATGAGACTACTTAGTAGAGGAATGGAAATGGTAACAGGTCCTTGTTTCATAGAGGTCCTCTAGACCTGCACCTTCATCCGCTAGTGCACCAATGCTGAACAACAGGAACGATCAAAGGGTTTCAAAAACAGTGAAAATTTCAGGGCTCAAATTTCTCATATGCAAGGTAGTATAGTTCAAGGAACCTCTCAGCACCAATATTGCGGCAAGTGTGGCAAGAGCCACTTGGGTGAGTGTCATTCAGGTATAGATGGATGTTATAGATACGGCCAATAGGGACAGTTCTTGAGGGATTATCCATCTGCACAGTAGTATAATGGGGACAACAGTGCCCAGTCTGGAGGATGAGACTTAATATGTTGAGAAGAGAGCGAAACCCAAAAAGAAGAAAGGGAGATGCTCAAAAAAGAAATTATGTAAACGATATGAAGATGGAAGGCAGAGTTGCCCATAAGGGCACTACTTCAAGGTCAGGCAGAGGTTCGAATAGTCTGTATGCCATGGCTAGTCACCAGGATCAGGATATTTCCCTATATGTTGTCACTTAAAAGTCTTTTCCTATTGATGTTTAGGCGTTACTTGATCCAGGTGCTACTTTATATGTTGTGCCTTTTTATATTGCCATAAAGTTTGAGATTGGCCCTGAACAACTCTTAGAGCCTTTCAATATTACTATTTTGATTAGTGAGTTAGTTATATCAAAAAAATCTACAGGGATTGCATTATTTCATTCCATCATAAAGACACCATAGCTGACTTAGTTGAGATAGATATAGTGGATTTTGATACTATTCTAGTTATGGATTGGTTATACTCCTATTATGCCTCAGTTGATTGTAGGGACTGAGTAGTAGAGTTTCGATTTTCAGATGAACCAGTCCTAGTTTGGGAAGGTAGCCCCGTTTTGCTTAAGGGTCATTTCATTTAATACCTTAAGGCTAGAAAGTTGGTTTCTAAAGGATATATCTATTACTTGATAAGGATTAGATACTCTTATGCAGAGACATCACTCCTTCAGTCAGTTCCAGTTGTGAATGAGTTCCCAGAGGTCTTTCCAGATGATCTTCCTGGAGTCCCTCCCATAGGGAAATAGTTATCGAAATAGATATTCTCCCTAAAACTCAACCTATCTTTATTCTTCCATATAGAATGGCTCCAACCGAGTTAAAAGAGTTAAAAGAACAATTGAGGGATCTTGATAAAGATTTCATTCGCCCAAGCATATCACCTTGGGGTGCTCTAGTTTTGCTCGTGCATTACAAAGATGGTACTCTTAGAATGTTTATCAATTACCGTTAGTGGAACAAAGTCACCATCAAGAATAAGTATCCTTTTCGTAGGATCGATGACTTGTTCGATCATCTTCTGGGTGCCATTTGTTTTTAAAAAATTGACCTCAGATCAGGCTATAATTAGTTGAAAGTTAGAGAAAGTGACATTCCTAAATAGCGTTCAAGACCCATTATGGTCATTTCGAGTTCTTTGTTATGTCCTTTGGTTTGACTAATGCTCTGTAATACCCCAAAAGTTCTGAAGACTAGGCCTAAGATTTGAAAATGATCATGAAGAAAAACTTGAAAAAATGACTTAGTACGGGTCTCAGTACAAGTTGTAGGTGATTAGTACGACCCGTATCAAGGCTTGTGGTAAGAGTCTAGAGAGTTTAACAGATTGTTATTTAGGTACGATGAGAGAAACCTATGGACCGTGCCATGATGGTAAAAGTCGTGGTATACCTCTCATAGGAGGAGTTTCTGAGGAGGGTTACTACAACTTGAGAGGTACAATCATCAGGGTACAGGTCGTGGTAGCTTAGTACGAGTCGTACCTAGGGGGCGTAGGTTGGAGTAGGTCAAGGAGTTCGAGGAACCAGGTCTCATAACTACGCGTCACCGCTAGGTATATAATCATATTTGTGGCCTCTCAAAAGTGTTCCCCCTGCCCTAGGGCACACCAGTGATATCAAACCTTGATGGTTCTTTCCCCTGGCAAGGCTTAAGATGGCTCTGCCCACTTGAGTGAGATAGTTGGGACATCATGTAAGCTTTATCATGATGGCATCAGTTATAATGATTCTCCCATTATTCTTTATGATTTGTGCACTGAGTAGGCCAGGGAGTCTGAGGACCCAGGTGTCATAACTACGTGCTACTGTAGGTATATAATAATATTTGGAGCCTCTCAATAGAGTGTTTCCCCCAGCCCAAGGGCATACCAGTGATATCACACCTTGATCATTCTTTTCCCTGGCAAGTCTTAAGACGGCTCAACCCAGTTGAGCGATATAGTTTGGTATCATGTAAGCTCTATCATAATGTGTCAGTTTTATGACGAGTCTCCCATTGTTCTTTATGATTTATGCATATTCATGATTATGATATTTGGGCTCAATTTATGTTTTATAAGCTTTTACTTATGAATCTAGTTATATTCAGTTTATGAATAGTTTGAAAGCCTTGAGCCTTCATGTTGATATAATACTTGGAAATCTGATGATTTATAATATCTTATTCTCATGTGCCCTTTTTATGATTTTACTAGCATATTTTACTTATCTTACATAGTTGGTAAATTCAAAGAACTAACCGCATATTCTATGTTATATCATCTCATGAAATAAGTTTGGGTGACCAGTCTCAGTCACGACTTTAGCTCGCTCCCACTTTAGTCTAGTACCATCCTAATTTTGGTGAGTCCTCATGATCTAGGATGGCAGTTTTGGTTCATGTCTCTTTTTCTTATGTCTTCTAGTTTTAGACTTAGTGAGCTAGTTGGGCGTGTTGTCCCATCAGCTCATCGTATGTTTAAAGGCTTTCCATACAATTATGAATAGATGTTCCAGCATTGTTGAATCGTATTTATGCTTATGTTTTTATGTTATATAGACTCCCGCTTATATTGAGTTTAAGTCGTTCCCTGTTTAAATATGCTCTCCTTCATGCTATGTATGCACCATGGTTTATTTTGGAACTATTCATGGTTTTAGGTCCCGTGTCTCGATCCGAGATCCATGCTCAGGTCGTGACATGCTCTTGCAACATTCATGGACCTCATGAATAGAGTGTTGAAGCAATATCTATATATGTTCCTTACTGTATTCATCGACGACATCCTAGTGTACTCCAAAAGTGAGGAGGATTATGCTAGTCACCTCAAAATAGTCCTTCAAACACTTAAGGACCTTGAGTTATTTGCCAAGTACTCTAAGTGAAAATTTTGGTTGAAGATAGTGGAATTCCTAGGACACATAGTCTCCAGTAAGGGTATTCAGGTTGACTTCCAAAAGATTGAGGCAATAAAGAGTTGGCACAGACCCATAACCCTAACAGACATCAGAAGTTTCTTGGGTCTAGCTAGCTATTGCAGAAGGTTTGTAGAGGGGTTTTCAACTATTGTTGCACCATTGACTAAGTAAACTTAGAAGAAGGTTAAATTTCAATGGTCTGAGGCTTGTGAGAAAACCTTCAGAAATTGAAAACTCATTTGACTATTGCGTCGATATTGACCCTACCAGAGGGTATGAGGGTTTTGTTGTGTATTGATGCACAGTGGTAAGGTTATAATATATGCTTCTAGACAACTTAAGGTCCATGACAAGAATTATCCTTCTCATGACTTGAGTTGGGAGCGATAGTGTTCGCGTTAAAGATTTGGTGCCATTATCTCTATGGTGTGCATGTTAATGTATTCATAGACCACAAGAGTCTTCAGTATGTTTTCATCCGGAAGGAGTTGAATCATATAAAGAGGAGATGACTTGAGTTTCTCAAATATTACAACATAAGTATTCTCTACCATTCGGGTAAATGTAGTTGCTGATGCTCTTAGCAGGCTGTCTATGAGAAGTACATCTTATGTAGAGTATGAGAAGAGAGAACAAGCTAAGGACGTTCATAGATTCTCACGTCAAGGAGTTCACCTTCTAGACTCTGAAGAAGGTAATGTGCTTGTTCAAAATGGGGCTGAATCATCTTTAGTAGAAGATGTTAAGAAAAAACAGGACAGAGATCCCCTCTTACTTTAGTTAAAGAGATAGGTCCATTAGCAAAAAGTATTGGTTTTCACACAAGGGGGAGATGGTGTCTGGAGACATCAAGACAGGTTATGTGTTCCAGAAATAAATGGCCTCAGAGGTAGAATTATGTAAAAAGCACATAGTTCTAGGTATTCAATTCACCTAGGTTCCAAGAAATTGTACCATGACTTGAGGGAAGTATATTGGTGGAATGGTATGCAGAGAGATATTGCTGGACTTTGTTTCAACAAATTCTGCTAAGGACTATGCCAAATTGTACCTTAGGGAAGTTGTCAGACTTTATGGAGTCCTTTGTCCATAATATCATATAGGCGCCAGTTCACCGCCAACTTTTAGAAATTATTTCAAAAAGGCCTGGGTTCAAGGGTAAACCTCAGTATTTCTTTTCACCCACACATAGATAGTCAGGCGGAATGTACTATCTAGACTTTAGAAGATATTCTGAGATCTTGTGTCATTGATTCAAAGGTAATTGGGATCACCATTTTCTTATCATTAAATTCACATATAATAATAGCTACCACTCCAGTATTTAGATGGCTCCCTATGAGGCTCTCTATGAGAAAAAAGGCATAGATCTCTAGTTCATTGGTGAAGCAGAGCTGATAGGGAAAAATTTAGTACAACAGGCCATCAAGAAGATTAAAATCATTCAGGAAATATTGAAGACTACATAGAGTCGCCAGAAGTCTGATGCAGATGTTAGGCGTAGAGAGCTAGTGTTTTCAACAGATGATTGGGTTTATTTGAAGGTTTCTCCCATGAAGAATGTTATGAGATTCGAGAAGAAAGGGAAGCTCAGTCGCTACATTGGCCCGTACCAGTTTTCGAGGTGATTTGGCAAGGTAGCTTATGACTTGGAGCTGCCAGCCACTAGAAGCAGTCCATCCAGTCTTATACATTTCTATGCTTAAGAAGTGTATGGGTGAACTCTCAATCATTTTGCCTACAGAAAGTGTTGGGGTGAAGGACATCTTGTCATATGAAGAGGTTTAAATCAAAATTCTTGGTCGGCAGGTTCACAAGTTAAGAACCAAAACAGTAGTGTCAGTAAAAGTTTTACAAAGAAATCAATTTGTTGAAGAGGCTATATGGAAAGCTAAGGAGGATATGAGGAATAGATACCCTCTCTTGTTCATTCCCTAGGAATAATATGCCGAAGGTAATCACCTTTATTAGAGTTAGTTCCAGCACATGTATCATGTGTTTGAATAATTCATCTTCCCTACAATTGTGCTTATGCTTGATAATTCCCCTATATGTGGTTATGACATTAATAGTAAGATTAACCAAGAGTTTGTAAGCGAGATGTATTTATGATACCTTTTCAATCTAAGTTAACGTTTATTCAAGGATGAATGATCCCAAGGGAGGATATTGTAACACCTCGAATTTTGAACAGACTTTTCGTTAGCAGAAATCGCTAGGTCTTAGTCCTTTATAAAGTCACCTTAGCCGACTAGTAGAGTTTGACATGACCAATTTTTATGTTATATTCAGCATGGATTGGTTGTATGCCTGTTATGCTTAAGTTATTTGTAGAACTTATCAGTAGAGTTTTGATTTTCGGGTGAACCAGTCATAGAGTGGAAGGGTAGTTCAGTCGTGCCTGTAGGTCGCTTTATTTCCTACCTTAAGGCTAGGAAAATGATCTCTATGGGTTGGGTGTACCATCTAGTTCAAGTTAAGGATTGTATGTCCAAGACCCTAACTCTTCAGTCAGTCCTTGTTTTTAGTGAGTATCCGAAGGTGTTTCCCGATAATCTACCAGGAGTCCCTCTCGAACAGGAGATTCACTTTTGTATTGACCTTTGTTCGGGTGTTTTGGTAACTATACGCAAGTGCACATGGTCGAACAAGTAGTAAAGTGGCTTAAGTAAAGCCAAGTATCGATCCCACAGGGACTGAGCTACGGTACTAATTAACTTAAGTGTT
>JACEIK010006948.1:15741-28643 GCA_018107945.1 Datura stramonium
GAGCTAGCCAGGCACCAGATGTGCTTAGGCTCACCAGTTAGCAGTCCAGGTCCTATTAGGGCACCAGGTGCCAGTCATACCCCCAAGGCGGGGCGTGACATTTCTTCACCCCATAACCACCTTCATCAATTTCCACAATCGTTCATTAACTCACCATCAATTCCACCAATCCCTTCACCTTCTTCCCTCCTATAAAAACCACCACTCCTTTCACTTCTTCACTATCAAACACCATTTCACCCACCAAAAAAAAGAAGAAAAAAAATCTTCGGTTAGCCATTTTGAAGAAAAGCTTCAAGTTTCAAATTTCATCTCTCTGCTCACTCTATTTGGTATGCCTCTTCAATTTTCATCTTTGTTTTCTTGAGCTTAATGATATATGTAGCACAATAAGAATGATAATATATCATTTTCCTTGACCTATGTTTTCCTCATTTACCATTGTGTGTTCTTCATATTCATGGTGTAATTTGATTCTTGTGCGTATCTGAAGGGGGGATCGAAATTGCAAAATCAAATGGGTAGGAATTCTTGTTTTATGATGCTATATCCACTGGGTGTGCTATAATGCTTTGAAATTTTAGTTGGAGGTGAAGTCTGAGTAACCCATTTCCTTGAGATGAATGATTTTTCCCGATGATAGATAGGGTGACATCTTTCTTAAGGAAAAATCATCATTTCTTCCTGTGTGCTTGATAATGTGGGTGAGTATTGTGAATTGTTAAAATTTCTTTGATGAATGTGGTTCAGATTGGTCACTTGACAATTCCCAATAATAGATGGGGTAACATGCTTCTCAAAGGAAGTCGTTAAGTGGTCATAATGGTCTTGATTATTGATTGATAATGTTAGAAAATCTTTCAGGGAAGTATAAGTACCCGTTAGATTATGATTTTGCTCATTATTTTTGAAAAATTTGAAGCGAAAGCATGAATATTGAAGTTTAGGTACTATTGAGCAATTGCGGGCTGCAGATCTTACTCTGCGGAACGCAGACTGGAATGCAAGTATTGGTGTTGGGTTTCAGGCTCACTTCCCTACTCTTGCAGGCTATACATCACCATATGGGAAACACATGTGTAACGTAGGTAGTGAGGCTATTTTGCAGTGATTCTGTACTGCACCTGCGAGCCACAGGTCTCCACCTACAAAATGCAGGTGTAGTGCATGTGCGGCCTGTGATTTTAATTGATGATTTATTTTGTAGCAATCCAATCTCATTCTTTTTCTTTCCTTACATTAGCACAATTGTTTTTTTCTTTTCCTTAAAGAAAAATACAAAAAGAGTATGGTTTGTGTATGAAACTCACATTGTCTTGCAGGAAAATGTCTTCATCTAGGTGAAAAGACAAGGGGACAGCCCTAGCTTCCTCTAAAAGCAAGGGAAAAGTCAAAACGAAGGAGGCCCAGGTCCCTACCAACAGCAGAGATACCATTCGGTTTTGTTTGGCCAGTCTGAAGGAATACTACATCAAGTATCAGGAACAGTCGATAACCTTAGAAAGATGCTTCAATCTAGCAGGCCTGGGGAAAGACTTCCCCAACATCAATAACCAATTTCCTGAGTGAGATTGACACTCATTCTTAGATGCCCTACTTGGATACTACCCCAACCTGGTGATAGAGTTCTATGCCTCCTATCAAGCGAGGCAAGACTTGATGAAACACAAAGAGAAGGTGGATGAGTTCCTAAATCTTCTACCAGTCAGAGTCCGTGGAGTGGAGGTGGATATCACCCCGGATGCAATAAATTCTATTTATTGGGGTGAATAAATTATACTAGGGATCGAGTTCGTAGAAAAGGTGGCGACAAAAGGCGATCAATGCCTGTGGGTGGCTAGGACTACTGCAGATGGGAAACCACTGTAGGCCACCATAGGCAGAGAAATTCCAAGGTAAGACTTCCAATTCGAAGACAAACTGTGGCTTGACTCACTGTAACATTTTAGGCTTTTAGCCACCCCTGTAAAGTGTGTTCTAAACTAATAAACAATATTTCCTTTGATCAAAGGCCACACTTTTTTACTTTAGGTAACGCTTTTTCAGGAGTGGCCTAAAGAGGCGTAACATTTCACTTTAGGGTACGCTTTTTTAAGTGTTGCCATAGTAGCTACGATTAAAATCATGGTCCATGAGGTACAAATGCCACACTTTTATAGTACCTCATTAGCAACACTTTCATTTAATAAACTACACTTTTAAGCATGGTCTTTTCTTAGTTATTGGCAACTCTTCTAAACCGTTTCCTTTTTTACCTCCTCTACGAAAACATTTCTAAAGTGTTACCGTTCCTACTATACACGCCACAATTTATAATTAATAAGTCACACAATTGACGTTCCTGTAGCCACACTTTTGAAGTGTGGCAATGTTGTCTAGAATTTTTCTTTCCACAATTGCTAAAAATAATTATTCTGGTTTGCATATATGCACTAACACACAAATACACACATGCACATATATATGCATATAAATGATCTCAAAACATCAAATTAGTTAATAAATAATTCAAATGTATAGATTTGCAATAACATTTGAAAAACATGTCTTGTACTACACATACTTATAAAGCAATATTTTAAAGATTTGTACTAGTAATTAATTTCATAAAAATAAATGTATTTAAACATCACACTAGTTCAAACACTCTTCATCATTCACTTCAATAGATCAAGTTGACTTGTGGCCTCCACTCAAATTCGATCACCCGCATTTTCCTACATATTAAAAATGAAATTAAAAATTAGAAAATGCAGTAACTTTGTAAAATCTGCAATGTAAAACTTACAATGTGTAAAAGAAATCCTTGAAAATTGAAAAGAGTTCAGAAGTTATATCCAAGAACATGCAGACAAAGTAGTTAGAAGAAATAAGGATTCTAATGTTTTATAAATTATCCTTCTTATATGCAATTCAAGACCCATCTAAAAAAGAGGCATGCCCCATATCATGGGGCATTTTATATTCACAACATACATATGAAGAAACCTTATATTCATTTTATATGCACAATATTCATATGAGAGCCCGGTAATTGCTGACTACAAGAAAAATCTTATTAAGGTGCCAATTCAGCCAAATGCCAGCAGCCTTCAGAGGGGATTAGTTTATTCTCTTTCTTCCCTTTTAATTTATTCATTCATTCACTATTGTTGTCTTGGTTCCAACTTCTTTCCATCCTCATTAATATCTTTCGTTCATATATATGATCATATATACAAAAACCATTTCAGGCCAAGGAGGGGAAAATTATTTAATCAATAGTTGACCAATTTTTATCTACTGCTTCCTTTTCTTTTCTGGACCCCTCAACCTAATTAAATTTTTTAATAATAATAACAATCCACCCTTAGCACGTGCAATAAAACTAACTCCTATACTGTTGATGAAAGTTTAATAAGCTCGAGTTATGTTATCAAGAATTTAAAAAAAAATCACATCCACTCCCTTACAAGAAAAATCATTAGGATACAGATTAACCATAGGTTTCAGTTCTAACTCTAAGAATGAAAAACTTCTTAGATACGAATCAGAGCTAGCATTCTATTTACAAAGTTAAAATAGACCGTCTAGTACGACACACTTTTAAAGTTATGTGCTTTGGTAGGTTGGTGGGTAAGGAAGCTGTCCTAATTGAAGATAATTTGCTAAGGAGAGGCCTACAACTAGTCAAAAGATGCTGCATATGTGAAGTAGATTCAAAAACCAATAACCCCATCTTATATTTTTCTATCTTCTCTCAGTTATGGCAAACTTTTCTAAATTTTTTCGGCGCTAAATAGATCATGCCAAGTTATGCAGCAGAAATTGCTCTCTTGTTGGTATAGAAGAGGTATCCAAAAACACCTGAAGATAGCATGGAATACTGTCTTACATCAATTTTGTGATGCATCTGGAAAGGGAATAACATAAGGTATTCTGAAGGTCAACGGAACTCAATTTTAAAGATCAAGTCTGACTAATTTTTTGTTATTAGCTTCGTGGTAAAAAAAGGTTGATACAAAGGTGTTTGTTGATGTATTAGGGTTTATTTTCAAAATCTGTTTTGACATATTTTACTCTCTATCCCTTAACTTTCAACATTGTCGCTTTGTCCTTTTGACATTTCATTTTAAACACACTTTCAGAGCAGCAAAAATGGCAGCAGTAAATAATATACTTTGTTATAAATTATCAATTTGCATCAAAATACATCCATGAATAAATAAATTTACCTGTGATTCCACGCTAATACATCTATCACCATCATGAGATGGGTATGGTCCAATAAGCATCGTCTTATCATGTTGAGCAAAATAACATCTGCAGAAATTCATTAGAATAAGTAGTTTTCCATTGGAGTATCTCAATATACAGAATCTAAGAAACAATTATTCTGTATCTAGAAATAGTTATATCTGTGCTTTGTCTGGTTATTTTGATTAGCCCATCATCATAATCACAAATAGAATAACGATCTATCCAAATGTTCCTAGAATTTGGTTTTATTTGAATGTCGTCAATGTCATGACCTCTACCACCTTCAAACTCCAAATTGCATACGATTATCTATTCACAATCCTTCAATTGTAAGCCTTTTAGTGAGTTTTATCCTTTGGTCATGACCATCAATAGTTTTATGAGATGACACACGTACGTAAGATGTGAGATGAATGGTTCCTTAAACATAAAAAACAATCCATAGTGGTTGTTTCTTATGGCATTCATCAAGGAGTGATCCTAGACCATCATCTACAAACAAGAAAGTATATGGTGTTTAGCGTCACACTGGAAAAGTTTCGTAAGCTAGGTACTACATTAAGATTAGTAACATATGACATTTTACCTAAAAACTGACATGTCTCAATCTTTTGGATGCCCAATTAAGTTCTTAACAACAGACCATGTTTATGCACAATAAGCACCAATTCGTTTAAGTTCTAATTTTTTTCTCTTCTTTATTCAGGCTATTAAATTCTACATTGAAGTCATCTTTTCTTTCTTTGGAGAAACCTGAAGTGGACAGAAAAACAACATACCATTTGTTAGAATGTAAAACACGACTGGAACTTCTTTGTTAGGCAAAGATATACAGAGATGAACCATCCCTACTGCAACCAAAATTGATACAATATAAGGCGTTTAGTTTTTGGTTTCTCGCTGGACTGCCCAACAACTTTAGCTCGAGAGGAATCTAGAGGGTAAAACTACCCAAACCAATCCATGCTGACCATTAACTTTAATTGTTAGAAAGAATTATTAGTTATTCGCATAACATCTTCTACATTCTAGCCAAGTTAATTTGAGGGGAATAATAGTTACTATCCAAATTCATGTTGAAAATTATCAAAAGTGAGCGATTTCGATCAAGCTTCTTTAACCTTTTCTTGAACATTAACTCTTTCAAAGCACATTATCAATTTGTTTAGACAACCCATATAAAAATAAATAGACCTCATTATGTATAAATACATTACACCACTTTAACTATAACTATAACGATACAAGTGAGAAGCAAAGTTATATATATGCTCCTTTTGGTTCTAATCATATATCTTCTTATTCAGATAAGTAATTTCAACTTCAAACACATAAAATACCAGAACGCCTGAGGCTATATCTCAAAAGAAGCTCTTATATATGTGTGCAAATAACAGATGCTATTCGTAGCTGAGGCAAAAACATTAGACGATTCCAATGGCAAACTACTGATTCTAATGAATTTCTACAGATGCTATTTTGCTCAACATGATAAGACAATGCTTATTCGAGCAGACCAGTCTCATGTTGGTAATAGATGTATCAGAGTGACCATCCACCATTGCTTTTTTGATGGGCGGCAGAGGCAACCTCGGTTTGATTTGGAAAAGTTCATATGTACACAATTACAGTAGAAATTGGGGTATATATGCTACTTGTGCCAGCGTAGAATCACAGCTAAATTTCTTTCTTCCTAAATGCATTTGATGCATATTGATAATTTATAACCAAGTATATTGTTTGTTATAGTCGACTCCAGATATATTCTCAATGCAACATATATGATGCTACATAGAAAAAAAAGCCTTTGAATACTACAAAAACTGAAAGCACAATCAAGGGGGGAAATTTCACTTTTGTTTGAAACAAATACTAGTAATCCTTCAATTCCAAAAGAGTAATAATGATAAACAAGATCTAATAAAGAAGGGACAAAATTACAGTTACTATAAATGAAGCATTTTCTCCTCTTCCCAGAAGAGAAGTGACCACAAAAATGGCTCATTGTTCTTTTTCTAAGGAACATAAAAGAATAATACGAAAATATCATCGGTATCACACAAGTGTTCATCGCTAATTACAACAATGAAAATTCCAAAGCGACCTTATAGGGGCTCCTCTTATACATACTCATTTTGTAAGTGGAGATTTAGGTTCTCTTCAGTTGTTTAGAAACACCAAGCACCAGATGTACAAGACCACAAACCAGTAAGGCCTCTATTGAAATAAAAAAATATTGTATTTCACAGGGCCTGCTAGCATCACTATTTACTTTTAACTTGGACAAATATATCAGACGATATAAATGTCTACTTCAATTGCTCAAATGAACTATGTGACCTGATTAATGAACGACTTTTCCTTACGTCTTAAATTTTTTCTGTCATTCAATTCCACCAGCATTCTTGCAAGCTTTCACTAATCACGCTTATTATTTTGAAACTATGAAAATATGGTATGAGAAGTTTATCACTTAAATCTGATGACAACACAAGAGCAATTAAAAAGAATAACTTGCAGGTGAACCAGATCATTCATCAAACAGAAGAACCAGAACAATGTGCCTTGAGCTATTACTTCAAATAAAGAATGAACCAGAACATTCATCTAGCTAGTTGTAATCAACAAAGGTAATAGAAAACTTACAGATGATGAAGCATTGAAATCCTTTAGAAAATAATGAAACTCACAGTGATGAAGCATTGAAATCCTTTAGAAAACAATGAAACTCACAAAGCTCACAAAGCTCACAAAGCTCTGGCTCCTATGTGGATCATCCCCAACTTCCCACCGCCTCTCAAGTTTAATTCAAGCAAGTACTGAGGAGAATGTGTAAAACTAAGAAGAATACACCTATAATTTCTCTCTACACATCTTTCTCTGGTAATGGGAGATAACCGAGCGGTTCGATGGCAATACTCTCCATTGATGGTCGAGCCACTAGAGGAATTGGGTGATATGAAAAATAGTGTGGTTCGAGATGGCGATATTCTTCACTACGGTCGACGAGCTACTGGAGGAATTGGGTGATTGAAAAACATTGTGGTCCGACGGTGATATTCTTTGTTGTGGTTGGTGAGCCATTGAAGAAATTGGGTGATATGAAATTTCAGAAACCCTTCTATTGACTGATGAAATTTTTAGGGTGAAATTTAGGAAATTGGGTTTTGGGTGAAGGGCGGGTGTTTTTAGAATACAGAGGGAATTAGCTAAAATTTTATGAGAACTAATAGACTACACTCTTAAATTTTTATTTTTATAATATATAATTATAGCACACTTAAGAGGGTGAATGTATGTATAAATATGCATTGCCAAGTGTATAAATATGCATTGCCAAGTATTGTATGATTTGGTAACACTTATAAAGTGTAGCCTATAATTCTAAAGAGCACGCTTTAAAAGCGTTGCCAATATTATTGTGGCGAAAAGCCTTTTACAAAGGCCACATTTAAAAAGTGTGCACGTAGATATTTTTTGCAACACTTTTTAAGCGTTGTCTAGAATTGGTGTGGTCATAGAACAAATTTGTTGTAGTGACTTGGTGTGTTGTCACCTCATTCCCTCCAAGAATGACCAGCGAATAAATATTAAGGCCACCATCCTGATAGCATGCATCATGTCTGGAGTGCATGTCAATTTTAGAGATAGTCGCCACCCGATTCAAAGGGAAGCTAGGCAACAAGGTCTCTCCATGCCCTTCCCCGTTCTCATAAACTAGCTATGTGCTAAAGTAGGGTCCCTTACTTTTTGGAAGAACAACCCAGCTCAGCTATCGGGGTGATTGACATTTTCAAAAAGAGGGATGCAGATACTCCCACAAGCAAGCGAAAGAGAAAGTAGACCTGGGATGCCCCAGAAGACTCTGAAGCCCATGACTTTGATGAGGCCCCATTGTCCCCTGACCTGAATAATCCCACTATCAAAATGATGGGGCATGTTTTGGAGGAGGTGCCACTTCAGGGGTATTTACCACCACCTTTCTCCTCTAGGCCGAGTGGGCTATAAAGGATTATAACCCACTCTTATGAGAATCAGCTTGTTAAGTTGGTCAACAATCTTCCAACCCTCATCCAGAAATTGGTGAAGACCACAATGAAAGATGTTTTTGATAGCTTGAACAAATTTGTGGGCCTAAGTTGATGTGATTAAGGGTGCAATTTCTTTTCTCAAGGCTGATGTGAAAGAGTTGAAGGGAAGGGCCCCCTTCTCCGGTCAAAATATGAGCTTCTTAGATGAAGCTATGGCCGCCCCACGTATAGCTTGGGGCCCTATTGAAGATTTTCTTGGAGTCTTAGGGGCGAAGGATGATGATGGTGGTGGCAACACTGAGGTTGATGATGATGGGGAGGAATAGCTAGTTTAGGGATTTCTTACCTTTCTCTATTCTTCATTTGTACATTGGGGACAATGTGTAATTTTTAGTTAGGGGTGGGGGTGTTCTATCTTTCATTTCATTTGATCATTGATTCTCATTGCCCTTGTTGAGCTTGTTCGCTTGTGACATTTTAAGTATTGTGCATGGTTGCTTAGATGAATGAATGCCCTCGTCCGACTTGATTTGAATTAACCAAATTGTTGGGTTGATTTTATTGTTTTGGTGACATGAGTTTCCATTGACAGGTTGGTTTTACATGCCAATTAAATCTTGATCCGTGCTTTCTAAATCGCCTTTGTAAATAGTAGATAGTAATAAACTTCGAGGTTTTTTTAATACCACGGTCCTTTTCCAAGGAGCAAATTTATTTTTCTTTTTGTGTGTCGAACCGGGTACATTTCCCTATAATAGATTGAGAGACAACTTTCTTAACTGAAAATGCCATGTCTTTGAGTCATTATTGAACTTACTTTAATAGGTACCACCAAAATCAAATGCTTTTTATTGGCATATAAAATTTGTGTTTGAAGTTGAAAAGGGGATTGAATTTGAAGATAGAGCACTCTCTTTTCATGAGTTGTACATTCTTTGTTTGGTTTTTTGATTTGCAAATCGAGTGTGAAAAACTTAAAAATAGCTTGTCTAAAGTCATACCTTTAAGGTAATTGTGAAAGTAGTTGAATTCCTTGGAGTGTGATGCCTTGTGTGGTGAAATTTGTAGCTTGATTATGGTGTATGCATATTGTGAACTTGCCCTGAATGTGATTCAAGCCGAAACCTAGATGTAACTGCACTTGAGAAATGACCTTAGGCTCTTTTTGGTTCGTCAATTCACCACCAAATGACCTCTATGAACATCAACCCTTGTTAACCACTGTTTGAGCCTTAATCCTTTTCTTGATAACCACATTATAAGCCCTATACCCTTTCTAATATTCTATTTTGTCCCTAATTGCTAATAACAAAAAAAGATGGAGCTTGAAGCCCAAGAATAAGGGGTGAAATAACTAAAATGTAATGTAGGCAAAAGCCTAAGTTTGTGGGTGTGCAAGAAAGAGAAAAAAGGAATGAGCTTCTATGAGAGATAACACCCATTGCTTGATGAAAAGAAAAAAATTCTAGTTGAAAAAACCTTGATCAAAAGAAGTAACAAAAAAGAAAAGTGGAATGGTGTTATCTCTTATTAAGATGAGACTTAAATAAAAATTGAAGGTGTTAAAAGGGTGGATCTTGAGAAAAATTGTGAATGATGAGAAGGAAGAGATAAGGTGAAGTAAACTCACTAAGTGTATTGGGATGTTTGAATATATGCACAAAAAGGAATTAGAGAGATTCTAGTCCTAGAGCTAAATATTGTCCTACCCTTACCCCTAGCCTTCATTATAACCCGCAAGTCCTTAGCGATTCTGAGTGTAGGAACTCTACATTAGTGGCGAGTCACATGAAGAGCAAGCCTATGAGTCAATGTGTATGCACTTGAATATCATTGAGAGAGTGAGCGTCTTTGCATCTTTTTGATAATCCCTTTGTGTTAATTGCATCTGTGTTAATGGGATTCTCTTTTGTGGTTAGTGGCATTACTTCCTTGGAGTAAAGGCTAAAACTTGTGTTTTCAATTGGGAGATATGAATGCGACAAGTTGTGCAGTGAATTTCTAGGCAAACCTTGAATGTTGACTGCCAATGACTTGAGATCTTGTGGACCTTGATTTGATTAAAATATGCCCCTGTTTGAATTGAAATAATGAAAGTTAGATGTGTCAAATGTTTAAGGTTACCAATTAAATTTGTGCAACATGTTTTGAGTCTTTTTATTTTCTTAAGTTGGTGTTTGATTTTGGGGTTGTCTTAAGTTTTAGTGGTCTTGCTTAGGACAAGCAATGGTTCAAGTTTTGTGGTTTGATGAGTTAGTAATTTACCAACTCATTAGGCTTTTAAACATGAGCTATTGCTTTGTTTTTACAATAAATTAGGAAGGTTTTATGTCTTTTCCCTCTGTTTTTGTAGATATTGGGCTTAGACAAAGAAAACACAAAGATTGAACAGAAAGCACTCTGCTCGAAGCAAAGAAACTGCATGCCTCATATTGGCACCTGCGTCCACGGGAAATGAGTAGAAAAGAACCTGCGAAACGTAGGTTGGAACCTGCGAAACACAGGTGCACCCACAGAAGGGCTTCAAGAAACACTGCTAAGACCTGCGGCTTCGCAGGTGCCGTGCAAGTGATCCCAATGCTGACAAGGGAAAAATCATCCAGTTTGACATAAAAGTTCCTGAGAAGCTTCCAAGGGCAAATTTGGAAAGCTGTGCTAAGAGAATGTGCAGATTTTTTCCCAATTGTACACACCCATGTGAATTATCAAATCATATCACATCAAAGCATATATTTGTAGAGAGAAGTGGAGAGAGAGATAGAGCGTTACACCCTATAAATCTACGTAGTACGACCGTCGTGTGCATATGTACATTGAGAATTTTAATATATAAACATCTGGGAGAAGGCCCGGGGGTTGAGCACGCGAGTGCAGCAGGCGTCGCATCGCACAGCCTTCCCCTGCGCAAGCACTGGTGCGATGTGCTGTGTACACGGCGCGATGGGGGGAACGCCGCACACCCCCTTCCACTGCCTAGTTATATATATACCCCTCTTGATGAAAATGTTTCATTTAATAAAACATCCCTTAGCCAACAACAGAGAAACCACGCAAAATTCATCTAATTTCCTTGAAATTACACCGTCAAATGCCATGTAAACGTAAATTCTCCTTGGATAATGGGTTCTAGGCCTACGAGAAGCATCACTGCGGAGTTATTTTGTCAAAATTGGCTTAGTGAGCTGAAACCCCACCGAGTAAAGGTTGTTGGAATTACACCAAATTGAATCCAAAACAACCACAGGCAACAGGTAAGCATCTCTCCCTTATGAACTCTTGAGAAATTGAGGGTTTTCGAGTGAATTAACTAGAGTTGAGTTATAGTTAGCATTGCTATTGAAAGATATCATTATTTGTCGAATTTAGTATTGAAACTAGTCCTATTCTCTCAATATGAAGGTTGTAGTTGAGTGGAACCACTGGTTACAGGTTGAAACTAATCAGTTAAATGAGAATCGGCATTCGAAGTATGTTAAGTCTTATTCCATCAACAAGTTATTTTCGTCGTATAATGATACGACTTATGTTTTGAGCATAGACAACGATCCTACATGTTCTAATTAGCTGCTTCTAGTATATACGATTCATGTATGTCGTGATTAGCTGCTATCAGTAGATTATGATTACATATGTTGTGGCTAGAAGCTAGAAAGCATATTAAGAGTATATTGCAGTAACCCTTGTCGGGAAAGAAGATGTTAAAGGTGACTCACGCTAGAAGCGTCATAGAAACTCCTTTGATATCCTATTCACTGTGTTAGTAGAAATGATGTTCTGCTGTCATGGCTAGGCTTCAGAAGTTTGTGGATAGTAGTTGGGCCTAAGTTAGTAAGTTGAACAGCATAGGCGCAATCGGGCAATATAACTATCAATTGGGTGCCTGTATTGTCAGTAAAGCTTGCCTAGAGGCCGTTGGTATACCTTGACGCCTCCAGGGCCAGAATTATGTTAGTATGGTTGTACCCTTGAGTCAGCGACATCAGAGTTGCCTAGAGAGTTGAGGGTCAGTCTGCCACATACTGGCTACCGCTAGTGACAGTTAGTTTTAGTCGATGCGATGCTTATCATACAGGTCACTCAGAGCACCACCCCAGTTGTTACTAGTCTGATAGAGTAGTAGAAACCCTAAGGAGGAAGCTTTGTTAGTATCTAGATATGGAGCCAACACCCCAACCTATTCTTATAAGATACTTAGATACAGGTTACCAGGAATGGCTAAGTCTAGATAAACATACCTACGATGTTAGGAATCGCCCAGAGAAGGCACATGAAATTCGATCAGACCAAGTTAGTGTCTAACGGACTGGAACCACAGTATTTTAGTATTACCTCTGGGATAAGAGTTATAATAAGCTGCCTATGGAAGGTTAGGGATGATTGCTCAGGAGCATATCTGATTAGTAGCAACCCCACAGTTGTTCTACGCAGAGGACAAGTATTCCAAAGTAAGCCAATTATGGTCAGCTGCTACGAATAGAACTAAGACGAATGCGAAGACATAATAACCCTCGTCAGCGTTAACCCTAGATGGCTTGGTCTTTGCACATGACGTTTGGGTTGAGGGATATTATGTTGCCAATAGGGCTATGCTCGCAGGAGCATTATGATGCCCGCAGGGACCAGATTGCAGCC
>JACEIK010006948.1:45624-57997 GCA_018107945.1 Datura stramonium
AGATTTCACCCCTTATTCCTATTCCTGTGGGTTCGACAATCCGGTTCTTCAAAAGAGCCACTTTATTACTTGTACGACCCGTACACTTGCGGGCTCATCATAAACATCCGGGAGAAGGCTCGGGGGTGAGCACATGAGCGCATCGTCAAACGGACGGAGGCAGGGACAAAGAGGATGGGCGCGCCGGGCGCCGCGTCACACATCCTGCCCCGGCATAAGCACTAGCGCGACGCGCCATGGACACGGCGCGATGGGTGACGCTCCGTACACCCCCCTCCACCGACTAGTTATATATATACGCCTCTTGATGAAAATTTTTCATTTAATAAAAGATCCCTCGTCCAACAACAGAGCAACCACACAAAATTCATCTAATTTCCTTCAAATTACACCGTCAACCGCCGTCTAAACATAAATTCACCTTGGATAACGGGTTCCAGGCCTATGAGAAGCATCGATGCGAAGTTATTTTGTGAAAATTTGCTAGGTGAGCTGAAACCCCACCGATTAAAGGTTGTCAGAATTATACCAAATTGAATCCTAAAGGGCTACAGGAAATAGGGAAGAATCTCTCCCTTTTGAACTCTGAGAAATTGTGGGTTTTCAACTGAGTTAAATAAGGTTGAATTATAGTTAACATTGTTACTGAAAGATATCGTTATTTGTCGAATTTAGTATTGAAACTAGTCCTATTCTCTCAGTATGAAGGTTGCAGTTGAGTTGAACCACTGGTTACAGGTTGAAACTAATCAGTTAAATGAGAATCGACATTCGAAGTATATTAAGGCTTATTCCATCAGCAAGTTATTCTCGCAGTATAATGATACAACTTATGTTTTGAGCATAGACAATGATCCTACATGTTGTAATTAGCTAGTTCTAGTATATAAGGTTCATGTATATCGTGATTAGATGCTATCAGTTGATTATGATTACATATGTTGTGGCTAGCTTCTGAAAAGCATATTAAGAGTATTTGTTGTAACCCTTTTCGGGAAAGAAGATGTAAAGGGTGATTCACGCTAAAAGCGTCATAGAAACTCCTCTACTCTCCTGTTAACTGTGTTAGAAGAAATGATGTTCTGCTGCCATTCCTAGGCTTCAGATGTTTGTGGATAGTAGTTGGGCCTGAGTTATTAAGTTGAACAACATAGGCGCAACCGGGCAATATAGCTATCAGTTGGGCGCATGTATTATTAGTAAAGCTCATCTAGAGGCTGTTGGCATACCTTGACGCCTCCAAGCCAGAATATGTTCGTAAGGACGTACCCTAGAGTCAGTGACATCAGAGTTGCATAGAGAGTGGAGGGTCAGTCTACCACATTATGGCTACCGCCAATAACAGTTAGTTTTAGACGATGCAGTGCTTATTGTATAGGTCACTTAGAGCACCACCCAGTTGTTACCAGTCTGATAGAGCAGTAGAAACCCTAAGGAGAAAGATTTGTTAGTAGCTAGATATGGGGCCAACGCCCCAACCTACTCTTATAAGATACTCAGATACAGGTTGTCGGGAACAACTAAGTCTAGATAAACATACCTACGATGTTTGGAATTGCCCAGAGAAGGTACATGAAATCTGATCAGACCAAGTTAGTGTCTAAGGGACTGGAACCATAGTATTTTAGTATTACCTCCAGGCTAAGAGTTATAATAAGCTGCCTAGGGAAGGTTAGGGCTGACTGCTCAGGCGCATATCCGATTAGTAGCAGCCCCACAGTTGTTCTATGTAGTGGACAAGTTTTACAGAGTAAGTCAATTACGGTCATCTGCTACGAATATAACTAAGACGACTGCGATGACGTAGTAACCCTCATCAGAGTTAACCCTAGTTGGCTTGGTCTCTGCACACGAAGTTTGGGTTGAGGGATATTATGTTGCCAATAGGGCTATGCTCGCAGGAGCATTATGATGCCCGCAGGGACCACATTGAGGCCGTAAGGGCCATATTAAGATACACCAGGTTGAGTCCGTGAGGGTCGTATCCAGTTAACAATAGTTATATTATGACCCATAGTTGAGCCAAGGCTTGGGGTCCAGTTACAATAGTTATATTATGATCCATAGTCTAGCCAAGGCTCGAGGTCGAGTTAAAACCGTTACATTATGACCCATTGTCGAGCCAAGGCTTGGGGTCCAGTTACAGCAGTTGCATTATGATCCATAGTCGAGCCAAGGATCGGGATGCAGTTATAGTAGTCACATTATGACCCATAGTCGAGCCAAGACTTGGGGTCCAGTTATCAAAGCTTACATTATGACCCTTAGTCGAGCCAAGGCTCGGGTATCAAGATACAGTTACTGGAGCCCAGATGGCTCAGATACAGTTATAGTTACTTGTAGAGTCCATGGGGTACCAATAGGGTTATATAGACTGATTGGCACCTACTGCAGCTTATGGGGGCCTAGGTAGGTTATTTTGTGTTGTTTGTACCTTCCTAGCTTATGGGTGCCGAGTTAGGTCCTTGTTTGCATATTTTTCTTCCAGCTATAGCTTATGTATGAATAGTCGTACAGTTTTAGCTCATATACATGCAATGTTGTACTAGATGCATGTTATGAATAAGAAAGCTTACAGGTTAACTTCTGGCCCTCACTACTATTCACTTTCAGTTGTTATCAGTTTTAATCAGCTTTTGTTATTGCCTTACATATTCGGTATATATTGTATAGACGCACAACTATGGGGTGTTGCATACTTGCCTGCAGGTTTAGACAGATAGAGTTTAGGACCTCCATTAGCAATTGTTCAGGGTCAACAGCTTGGCCAGCTCCTTTCATTCGGAGTTTCCAGGTGGTAGAGATTATAGTCTTTTATTTGTATAGCATTTAGGTACGTCGGGGCCCTATCTCGACCAATACTTCCAGTCTTAGAGGCCTGCAGACTACAGTCTTCAGTTAGTTGGGTTTTGTTGGCCGTGTGGGGCCTATGTATGTCTTATTTTACATGTTGTCCATGTGGAGCCACAGTATAGCTACTTGTTTTCATTTCTGTTATAACTAGACAACATGGTGGTCTTGTCGGCTCATATAGGATCCCTATTATTGTTATGTTGGCTAGGTTAGCTGTTTTACTTTACAGGTGCTTCGTGGCCTTGTCGCCCCGAGACTGTGTTTACAGCCGAGATATAGCAGTTTGTTTTCTTGATTTTGAGTCACCGGTAAGCACCAGAGTTGCATATGCCCAACCAGGTCAGTCCAGATTCTAGTGTGGCATTAGGTGCCAGTCATGCCTCCTAAGGTGGGGCATGACATAGAGAGTACACTTTCATTTTCTTCTTCTTCTTCTTCTTCAATTACATTGGAAATTACACCATTGTTGCAGATTTTTGGAAAGTTTAATCTACTATTCATTATGATGATTTTTGATGATTTACCCATAGGTATAAATTTTCTATCTCAATTAATGAGTAGCTTAATTTCTATCTAGGGGTGTGTGCTTGATGATTGTTTAAACTTGATTGGGTATTGATTAATTGTTCTTAATTTCAATCTATAAGTATGGATCTATTGTTTCCTTTGAATTTTAGTTGAAAAATTAGTTGTTGCAAACACTAGCTTGGTTTACTTATCTTGCTTGATCTTGAGAAAGAAGAATGAGATTTTGGTGAGGAAATAATAGGGAGGATTTGGTTTTTAGATGTATGGGTTTGAGCTAGAGGTAGTCAAAATCGACATCCCCACTCCATTAAAAGGTTAAGGCTAGAGATAGCTTGACCCTTCCTCAAGCTTTGTGTGGCTAATCATTTTGATTGTGATCTTGGGGTTTGAAAAAACCCAAGGCAAAAGCATCCTTGTGCGTTGAGAAACAAGAGGATATATTTTGATCCATGCTAGAAATTGAATTTAAGGCAATTGAATCAATTCCAGTCTATTTAACACTTCATCTATTGCACATCCCTAGCCCTTTCCTATTGCTTGAAACAATTCATTTTCTCTATCTAGTTTTATATGATTGAATTCTATATTGTTTCACCACTTCTCCCACATTTTACATTCCAAATGTCAAGAAATAATTCATTCTAAGTTGAGTTAATTTACAATTTTTGGTTTATCCTTCTTGATTCCTTGTGGGAGTGGACCCCGACACTCGTCGAGTATTTTTATTTTTTGACAACGATCGCTGCCATCTCCCTTAATTCGGAGAGATGTACTTGAGCGTTATCAAGTATACGATTAGAACTTTGAATATACTGAGTATATATGATAAGTAAAACATGATCATAAAATGGTATTTTGAAATCTTGATTATAAAGCAATCTAAAACATGAGTTTCTGATCATAAACTGAGTATAACGACTCAAGGTTTTCAATACCGAATCATAAAGCTGAACATGGCTGATTTCATAAGTAAAACCTCAAAAAATATATATTGAGCCAAAATATCATAAGTCATAAAAGCATAAGTCGTGAACATGAACATGCTTAGAAAAATCAAGGAACTGTGGGAGACTCTCATAACCGACACCATCATGAAGAGCACATGATGCCCAACTATTTCATTCAAGTTGGTAGAGCCGTCCTAAGACATGCTAGGGAAAAGAATGAGCAATGCATGATATCACTTTTGAGCCCCGTCGGGCAAGGAAACACTCTCCGACAAGGTCCCAAACATGAATATATACCTACGGTGATACATAGTTCTGAGGCCTAAGTGTGATAAACCCCGACCTACTTGGTGCTAGATACTATGCCCAAAAAATGCACATTTCTCATAGTCATAACCATGAAACATACTTGATTTTGCATATTCTAGTTAGAAAATATGAAAATCACAATCATACTTGACATACGTGAACTAGCCATGAAAACAATGTCGCTGGTTCGGCCATGATACATAAGCTTGAGATTCATGAAATTCATGTATAGTTGAGTAAATCATTATAACTTGAGAAACATAAGTTCATAAGAGATTCTTGTAGAAAACATGCATTCATAATCATAAAACATGGATTGTATCATATGAGAATTGACTTCACAGACGATCATAAGAGAATTCATCAAAATTAGGTCTAACCCTAGAATTTTATAAGACATGATTGGAGGCTTGAATTCATAAAATTGATTTAAAATTAGACATGAGGGTGGAATAAATTCTCCATTCATGACCCTACATACCCATACCTGATGAATCCTTAACTTGATTTGAAGATCCAAGAAAAATTGAGAAGAAGAAGAAGATGAAGAACCCTAGCTTTTCCTTAAGAGAGAAATTCCAAATTATGGTGATTGAAGAGAATGATGGCTTAGTTTAAGTATAACCCCTTACGTAGCCCTTTATAATCTTAAAAAAACATCACTTAGGAGATAAAAAGTTAGGAAATTAAAAAAGTACCTCTGGGAAAACATACAGGGGAACTGCGATTTATCCCGTTGTACGTCTGACGGCCAACGTGATGGGCCGTCACTCACTTGATGGCCCGTCGTCTCCACTATCTCCCTTAAGTAGATAGGCCTAAAATTTTGGCTTAAGTGACGATCGAAGTGATGGTCCATCACTCACTTAACGGTCTGCCAGGTCTTCCATCAGCCTTAGAGCAAGGGAACTTGACTTCGATTGTCCAAGTGACGGACCATCATCCGACTAATGTCCGTCAACTCAGTCGTTGAAGGGGTGATGCCGCAAGTGATGGTCATCACCTACTTGATGGGACTTCATTTCCTCCATCATCCAGGCATCAGGTCTGAGTATCTGATCTTTTTCTATGAGAAGCCACTTCGGGTTTTGAGGTGTTACACCAGTACTAAGCATGTCTAATTACTTTAATTCTCTTCTTTTTCTTGCTATGGGTAACTAAACCCAGATCTAGGGTTGTGAACCATAATGATCCTAATTTGTTAAAATTGAGTTTGGGCTTATGAACATTTGATTGATTTTTGCTTTGTAGTGTGTGATTGGTGATGAGAGTCATCCAATCCTGCCCAATTACCTTTATAAGGCTTGAAAGAGCAAATTTAGGTTGGATTAGCATCAATCACCAATAACTCAAGGCCTAACCCTTGTTTAATGGGTTCTCCTAGGGATAGGTTGAATTCCAATTGGCAATAAATAATTGGGTAGAAGGGAGTTCTCTTAAATTTGACAAAATTAGAGTGGATTGACACCTATGGTGCTATTGAAAGATACCCCTGGGTTGCTAAGCAAATTGCTTGCCCCTTCAGCCCTATCCCATTCTCAATTCATCCATATTAAGTGATTTAGGAGGATCTACCCATAATTGGGGTCAATTCCCTAGAATTATCTCTAATTGATTACAAACCTAGCATATTACACTCTTTAGCCATAGCTAAAATTCATTCCTCTCAATTCAAATAGACTCTAATCTTGTAATACTTCATTGTTTAGTACTAGATAGTCTATGCTTCCAGTAGTCTTTGTGGGATCCGACCCCAACTTCTGTTAGATTCTATATTTGCTGCGATCATTTACACTATTGGATATTGGGAGTGAATTTGAACGACATCAAATATTATGTCATCGTTTCCTTGGGACTACAACATAAGCCTTATCTAGACCTAATAGTCTAGTTTGCTTGTTTAGACCTAGTCTTTTATCTTTTCTTTTTGTTTTTGACTCTTTTTACAAGATTGTGGCCTCTCTTTCCGATAAAGATTTGGAAAATGAGTTCATAGAAACCAATGAGAAAGTTGACTCTGCAAGCGTGATCATCCCATCAAGGGTAAATACGGCGTCATTCAAGATTGATGGAAGCATCTACACTATACTAAGCGCGGAGAGACAGTTTCACAACTCTATGACATCGATCCCCATCAACACTTGAAAAATTTCTTCGGGGTGTGATGTGTCGATTCTTGACGACATATTTTATGCTATTAACTACGAACAAATGTATGTTCTTGAGCAATTTTTGTTAGATTTTATTGTCTTTATGTTGAATGTATAGAAAAATAGTATCAAGTTAAAGATGGTTTGAAAGAGGCCTAGAAGTTCAAAGTGACAACCCTTCTGATGATCCGTCAACCTGTGACGACCCATTAATTCCATCGTCATACTCCAGTAGTTCAAAAAGATTGTGCATGGAAGGTGACAGCCCATCAACCCTATGACAGAGCGTCGGCTCTACCGTTAGGCTTAGGCAGTGAGTGCATAAAGAGGTGTTGTTTTGACAGTGACTGTGATGAACTATCAAGACTAGCGTCACTCTTGAAGAGATTTAACAAGCTACAGGAGAAGCGGCATGTGATGTTGATGGACCGTCTGCTCTGGTGTCAAGCAAAAAGTGGGCTTTCGTTTCAAAGTATATTTATGAATTGTCTTAGACTATAAATAGTAGGAGTCAGGTTATTTTCACTATTAGACTTTTGGAGAGAAAAAAATAATTACATACTGTCACAACTCGAACATAGGCCCGGATCGGATACATGGGACAAAGAATCCCGAGATGCTCCAAGTCGACCCATGGCATGAACATAACATCTAACTCATTCAAATAAAATGGAAAATCAACATAACTAACATAGAAGAAGTCTGAACAATACATAACATCTGAATACATACATAAGTCTGAAGCTAAATACATACTATGTCCGAAAAACCTCTAATACTGATGAGTTGATGGGACAAGACCCAAACTAAATCACTATAGTCTGAAAATTGAAAATACGGAACATAACTGTTAAGAAAGGCCCTTGAAAGATGAGGACTCACCAACTCTCATCGGGGAGTACTAATGCTGGAAATCTGGCTAGCGTTGGGATTGAGTATGGATATCGGAGCCTGTATTATGAAACGATACAGCATAGAGTATGTGGTCAGTAAGTGGAACGTCCCAAGTATGCAAGGAAAGTAAAACCGCTAAGTCAAATCATAAATCATGCATATTATAAAACATAATCCAGATAAGATTCTGAGAGTAGGGCTTGCATGCTATTTTTCTGAAATCATGACCTGAACATAACTGAATCGAATGACCCAAAGCTGAAAACTAATAATCATAAGTAAAACTGAACATTCGGCCAAACCTACTGAAAACATAATATCATGACTGATGAACATGAATAACTGAAATCATGAGGAATAATGGGAGACTCATCATATAACTGACATTACCACGATAGAGCTTACGTGGTTCCGACTATCACACTCAAGTAGGCAGAGCCGTCCCATGCTTTGCCATGGCTAAGGACGCTACCATGATATCAATATCAAGATGAAGGCCCCTTGGAGGCAGGGGAAACTCACAAGGGAGGTCCCGAATAATCTGAACATACCTACGTTGACGCGTAGTTTTGAGGAATAGGGTTGACTGATCCTTAGCCTACTCGGTGCTAGATACTACCAAAAACATGCATATTCTCTCCATCGTTTTTCAAAGAAGTTGAACCATCGTCTAGTGATTAAGCTGACTCATAACATACATGCACAATCTGAAATCATAACATGAGGAGCCTTGGATCAAACCATACCACAAGCTGAACATAATTGGGAGTCTAGACTCCAAAACAATGTGGTAAGCTAATTACATGAAATCATAAAACATACTTGATCAAATGGGCTTGCCCAATACTTAAACAGGCTTAGCATAGACTTAATCATACGAAAACATGAACATAAACATTGGAATTTCAAAATTTTACTTTCTTCATAAACATCTCATCATACTTGAACACATATTTCATGGATCTCAACTTTCAAGAACTTTCATGGATAGAGGGAGATGAAACGAGATGAAACAGAGAGATNAAAATTTTACTTTCTTCATAAACATCTCATCATACTTGAACACATATTTCATGGATCTCAACTTTCAAGAACTTTCATGGATGGGCATCATAATTTATAAAACTTGAAAATATAATTTATAATATAAAACATTGAAAACCTGCTATTAATCATAATTCAATATTGGAAACATGCTTAAATCATACCCATGATTGAAACTTAGAGAATTCACACATTGGGTAAAACCCCCATAGATTCATCAATTAGAATTTTCATGAATTGAGAGAGAATTGGGCATGGGTGTGGACAATTGCACCCATTCATAGCCTTACATACCTGAGGAGATCTGATTTCACAACTTCCTTGATTGCCCAATTAGAATTAAGGAAGAACTTTGAAGAGACTAGGCTTGATCACCTCTTAAACCTCTAAGCTTGCATGCATGAAACAGAATAGGTTTAGAATGCCTTACCCCTTCTTAAAAAACACTATTTTGAGCTTAAAAAGACGTAGTTTAGGCCTTAGGAACTTAGGAATTACGGAAAATCCCTTGATAAATTCGCAGGAAATTGCCCACTGCCAGTCCCAATGAGGGACTAGACGAGTCGTGCCCACTGACCACGACTCATGGTCACCTCTCGTTACCTGCACTGCCATTTTTCATATGAGGGTCACCACGAGGGACACCACGACTCATGCTGAACCCAACGACTCGTGGTGACCAACCCGTTGCCAACACTTTTGAATTTCTTCATTCTTCAGACCACCCTTGACCACGGGTGACCTAATGGATCATGGTGCTGACCATGACTCATGGTCACACTCGTGGCCACCCCAAAACATAAAATTTCAACCATGACCAAACCTCTCCCCACGAGCCACTCCATGACTCGTTGTGCACCCCATGGGTCATGGGATGACTCCTCCTGTGACCTAGTGTAGAAAATTCTGTTTTCTCCGTTTCAACTCTCGGGTTTGATCTTAGGATTTTCGAGGTATTATAATATCTCCCCCTTGGGAACATTCATTGTCGAATATGGGAAAACATACTGAAAAGTAGAGAAATGCAATCATCATACTCAAATACTGAACATACATGCTGAAAACTGACGGAGTGACTGACTCCGATTTGGACCACATGACCAAACTGAATTCTTGAATCACACATTCATTCATTGACATGAAAGAAACTGGGACACATGAGCTGAACATGAAACTGAAGAAAGTACTAAGGAGGAAATTGATACCTTAAGCTGAAACGAGCTTGAAGGGAATAGATGCGGGAATTTAGTCATTATATCTGCTTTGGCTTCCCATGTAGCTCCCTCAACATGCTGATTCCTCCATAAAACTTTGACTGAGTCTACTTATTTGTTTCTTAGCTTTCGAACCTGACGATCTAGTATTTCCACCGGAACCTCCTCATAACTAAGGCTGTCCTTCACACCTACGCTCTCCATCGAAACAACTAGAGTCAGGTCACCCAAGCACTTCCTTAAGGGCGATACATGGAAAACTGAATGGACTGAATCTAGTTCTATGGGTAACTTTAACTCATATGACGCCTTGCCCATACGTCTCACAATCCGGTATGGGCCAACATAACGAGGACTAAGTTTCCCTTTCTTTCTGAACCTCATCATTCCCTTCATGGGAGACACCTTCAGGAACACCCAATCATCAACTTCAAACAAGTTCTCTCCTCCTCACATCTGCATAGGACTTTTGACGACTCTGAGCTGTTCTCAACCTGTCTCTTATAAGTTGAACTTTCTCCATAGCCTTATGGACTAAATCTGGACCTATCACCACAGCTTCACCAACCTCACACCAACCAATAGGCGATCTACACCTCTGCCTATAAAGAGCCTCAAATGGAGCCATTTGAATGCTGAAATGGTAGCTGTTGTTACATGAAAACTCAATAAGAGGCAAATGATCATCCCAACTACCCTTGAAGTAAATCACACACACTCCCAACATGTCCTTGAGAGTTTGAATAGTCCGCTCCGCCTAACCATCTGCTTGTGGGTGAAATGTTGTGTTAAGCTTGACCTGAGTACCAAGTCCCTTTTGAAATGACCTCCATAACTGGGAGATAAACTGAGTACCTCTATCAGATATGATAGACAATGTCACTCCATGAATCGAAATAACTCCTAAATGTACAACTTAGCATAATCCTTCACTGAATCGGTAGTTCTGACCAGTAGGAAATGAGCTGCTTTAGTCAACAGGTCCACAACCACCCAATTAGAGTCATATTGTCGGCGAGTACGAGGAAACCCTGTGATGAAGTCCATATTGATCTCCTCCCACTTCCAAGTAGGGATACTAATATCTTGAAGCATACCTCCCAATATTTGATGCTCAACCTTCACCTGTTGACAATTCGGACACTTAGCCACAAATTCTTCCCTTCTTCATGCCATTCCACCAATAGACTTCTCGTAGGTCAAATTACATCTTGGTGGCACCTAGATGTATAGAGTATCTGGAACCATGAGCCTCGTGCAACATCCGATCTCTCAAATCATCAACATCTGGAACACACACATGACCCTGATATCGAAGCACACCATCTCCTCCTTTGGAGAAGACCTCCACCTTTTGATTATAAATAACTTCCTTTAACTTTACCAAAATAGGATCCTCATCTTGTCTAGCTTTAACATCATTCACTAAAGATGATTCTGATCCATTCTGAACAATAACTCCACCATCGGTTGAGTCAAACAGATGAACTCCCAACTGTGCAAGTCGATGCACATCCTTTACTAACTCCTTTTTTTCCTCACCTACATGGGACACACTCTCCATATAAAGTCTACTAAGAGCATCTTCTACCACATTAGCCTTGCTCGGATGGTAAAGGAGACTCATATCATAATCCTTGAGTAACTCCAACCACCTCCTTTGTTGTAGATTTAGATCCTTCTGGGTAAACACATATTGTAGGATTTTGTGGTCCGTAAACACATCTACATAGACCCTGTACAAATAGTGTGTCCAAATCTTCAAGGCAAATACTACCGCCGCCAGCTCGAGATTGATCTTGGGCAGAATTGCATGCCCAAGTGATACGCAAATGCTTCATTTCGACTTGTTTATCTATCGTTATGTGTGCATTCTCAAGTGATTTGTAGTTAAAATGTTAATTTATACTAACCAACATGATTAGTGTTGTTTTGCAGGTAAAATGGGATTTTGGGAAGCTAAGATACATGTTGGTAAAAATAGGGAATGGACTTGGAAACAAGGAGTGGAAAAGGTCAAGAAAGAGCAACAAAAATAAGGGCTCCGCGACCCGCGATGGAGTCGTGTCACGCTGCCATTGCGGAGGCATTCTGCCTCGGGTGAATTAAATTTGGCAATTTCCAGTGGAGGTTCGCGTTATCTCCGTGATACGGAGGCAATGCCACGCGATGCAAGCCGTGGCACGTTGAGTACATTTACCTAGGACATCAATTTACAGTGTAGGTGCGCGATAGCACCGTGGCACGTTGGTCAGGCTTCGCGATGCAGGCCGTGGCACGCTGAGGTGAAATGTTTGAGGAGTCAAATCCCAGAGAGGGTCCGCGATACCCCCATGGCACGGAGGGAGTTCTCCGCGATACACTCCGTGCCACGTTGCTTGTTATTTCGGGAAAAATTCTCAATAGTATAAATAGCACACTTAGGTTTATTTTT
>JACEIK010006949.1:14750-32086 GCA_018107945.1 Datura stramonium
TAGTCCAGTCCCTGTGGGATCGATACTTGGCTTACTTGAGCCATTTTACTACTTGTTCGACCACGTGCACTTGCGTGTAGTCATCAGACCGACGAACACTTACATCTGTGAATTGATCCGTCTTTCAATTGATGGACTGTCGTTTGGAAAAATGGTCCATCCTTCATTCTGTCAGTTGTGGACCACTTAAGAGTGATTTCTTAATCTAGTGGGACTTGATGGATGCCTTTTAGGTGGACTTCCCTACAGAAAGGTGGTTCATCCTTTGCTTTGCCTTTTAGATAGATTTTTGGCTTTGAATCCTCTTTTCTTCATTTCACTTGGGTTCCTGAAACATAGGATAATGAGATTAGTTTTAACATAAATTAGCACCTAAAGATATGCAAAACTCTATGATTAAAGCAAAAATATATTGCAAATTCCTGATATACCACTTATCTATTAGAATTAGTAGTTCATTACGGTAGTCAGGGGTCTGTCCTGGTACCCTACTTCAGTATTAGAGGCTTAATAGAATAGAAAGTTGAGTCAACATTTTTAGTTGTTGTATAAACTCTTTTATACTTAGACTTCAGTAATGAAATTATGCTTATCTAAAAGTTCATTAAAATTTGTTTTCTAAAAGAGTTTTACATTCCTATTAAACTTAAGGCTTTCGAATAGCTAATTTAGTTTAGTAGCAAGCTAGGTCAAGGGTTCACTCAAGGCAGTAGTGGTTTCAAGGTGCGAGCCACTCCAAGGTGTAGGCTCAGGGTGTAATAAGAATATTAAATGCTAATGGGTGTCTAATTCTATTCAATAGAATAGAAGGCTAGATTATTTTGAACAAGTTACTAACGAAACAGTATTCCATGTTGTTGTTATTGCCAAATCTCCAAACAAATGTGATGCACATGAAAATGCTGATACTAGAGTGGTTGTAGTTGAATTAGTTAAAAGTGGTGTTTCATTAGATGCATATATAGAGGTTGCTAAATATGTATAGGTTGTCTCTTGTATTGTTGGAATGCAAGATGCACCTCTTCAGATGCATGTGTTTCTAGTGCTGAAGAATTTTATTCTAAATTAACATGAGAGAGGTCCCCTATCAGTTATGTTGATATAGTTGAAAATAGTGAAAGTGATGATGGTGAAGAAGAGATTTTGAAGGTAGTTTCTTCTCTAGTGGAAGATACTTCTGATGTTGTAAACCCCACTATTATTTTGAAATCAATACGAAAATGAAACACAACTGAAATAAATGTTGAGTTAGAGATACCAATCTCTTCATTAAAAATAAGAAAGCAGAGGAAAAAGAAACAGTTGGCAACTGAAAATACAACAAACACACACTCTTATTGAAAAAGAAGCTGAAATTGCAGCATATGTTGTTATTGAAAAAGAAGTTGTCAATCAAGTGGATTAACATGTAGAATATACTCCTTCAATTGGATGGATGCTATGTTCTACCTATAATGGCTTTCCTTAAGGTCACTATAAACTAACAAGTTATTGGAAAGAGAACTACAAATGAATATGTCTTTTTCATTTTACTTTGGATGAAAATGCTGTGATATTTTAAAATAAATAGATCAATCCAAAGAATTTGCCAACTCATCTATTTAATTCTACTAGGTTTGTTTTTATTTTTCACTTTCTTCTTGTGAATTTATAATCATTATATATCATTCTGGCCTTATAATAAATTTATTCCAGACAAAATGACAGGTTTCGCGCTAAAAGTTGTTTTATCTTTTTTTTTTTCATGAAAGAAGACAATTTCTACAAGTATAAAAGATTAAATAAGTTATGTTAGAACTTTAAATTGCGTGATTTTGTAATCACAAATAGGATATTTTTTCTGGAAATTCACACTCAAATATATATTCTTCATGATGATGTTCCTTACTCTAAGCTCTTTTTTATTCTTCTTTTCTTTGTTTTTTTGCTCTATTTTTGTTTTTTTAATCCTATTGGTTTTTTATTTTTAAAATATTTACTACAACATATTAATGTGATATTGTACTATCTAAGGAAGAGGATGTTGTATCATATGTCATCTACTGAAGCTACTGGATATCAACAATCCTAATCATTTGATTAATTATTCCAATTTACAATGTAGAGATATAACATTGAGGATGAAGAAAGTCCGCATTGGTGTATGGAAAAAGATTAAAATCATAACAATCGCATGTGTGGTGATATTATTTTTAGGAAGAATGTTAAGAATAATATGTCATGGGAGAATGTGGACAAGGTATTAATTCCAACACGCCCAGGCACAGAAAACATAGATGAAAAAAGTTATTACATTCTTGTTGTTTTAGACATTGATCATCATACACTTAAGGTGTATAACTCTCTTTAAAATAGCTTGAAAAACATAAAAATGGTGCAGCATGTGGACTTTTTTGCTATTTTTCTCTCGAAATTGCTGTGCTTTTAAGATTTTAATAGGTATATGTCATTATATGAGAATGATTCAACAAGCTCAGCATTATTTGAGCTACCTGCCCAAAGCAACAAGGGTATATTTTTTTAAAGCTTTTTTGTATGTTTTTAAATTTTTATTATTTAATATTATTGTTGTTGCTAATGTTATTGTATTTGTGTATTTTGTTAGAGGTACCGATTGTGATCGTTTTATTGTGAAGTATGCAGATATGTTGATGAACATTGAAAAATCAAGTTGATTTTGATCTCTCTACCTTGCATAACTACATAAAAAATTGGTCAATTAATTTGAGTGCTCATGGATTGTAACATTCCAAAAGTCCCTAAGATTAGACTCTAGACTTGGAGTTGAAACCAGTAGAAAAAACTAAACTTTTGCCTTAGGACAAACCGTACCATGAGTCGTGGTATGTAGGTATGGTCCATAGTAAGTGGTCATACCAAGAGATTCAGAGAATGTCCAGAAGTTTTTTAGTAACCACGAGCCATGGTGCGGCCCATGGTATAGTGGTACTAGTCGTGGTGAGTGTCTGTGGTAACAGGTTTAGAGAGTAATCAAGAATAGTCCAGGTACCAGGAGAGGAACCTACGGACCGCACTATGTTGGTACGGGTCGTGGTAGGCCTTCTATAGGAGGAGGTTTTGGAATGACCAGTATGGCTTGAAAGGTACGAGCAGCATGTAATGGATCATAGTATTATGGTATGGATCATACAATCCATCCATAGAAGGGATCTAGAGGCGAACCAACAGGGCTCCAGTGACCACGAGGGGCCACCACAAGCCGTGGTACGAGACATGGCGACTAGATGGGCAGTTTTAAGTGCGAAATTCCAGTGGTAGTTTTGTAACTTTCTATACTTTTTAACTCCTAAAACAAGTCATTTTGGGTTCCCTAAGGGGAGTATTTAAGGGTTTTACTAAGCATATATTATCATTCCTCTCAAAAACACCGTGGATTAAAGATCAAACCTCTTAAGGCTCTCAGCAATTAGGGTTCTTTTTTTTCTCAACTCTCTTGGGTCTCAAGTCTAAGCAAGAATTCATCAAAGACCAGATATGTAGGGTCATGAACGGGGGATTTCTTCCACCCTCATGCCCAATTCAATCTCAATTACATGAATTTAAGTCTTCATTAAGATCTTCACGAATATCTAGGGTTAGACCCAATTTGATGAAAAACTCCATGATCTCTTATGAATTTGATTCTATCATGATCTAATCTATGTTTTATGATTATAATTGCATGGTTTCTATTTAAAAACTCTCACAAATTTCTATTTTCAAGTTATGGTGAATTATCCAATTATGTATGAATTTCATGAATCTCAAGTTTATGTATCATGACTGATTTTTCGGCATTGTTTCCATGGATAGTTCACGTATGTTAACTAATTTATGAATTTCATAATTTAAACTAGCCCATTCAAAAATCAAGTATTTTTCATGATTATGATATGAGCACTATTTATGTTTTGGGAGTAGTATTTAACACTGATGTCACGACCCCAGTTGGGATCCCAAATCGAGACACGAGACCTAGAACCACAAATGGCTCAAAGCTAACCCATGGCACATACATAGCATGACTTAATAGCATAAAAAGTGTAAAACAACATAATCATGAATAAGCAGAAGACTAGATATCATAAAACGTATATCAAGCGATAATATCCCGACACTGAACACAAAGTTGAATATACTAACTCTATATCTGAAAGCCTCTACTAACTGATGAGCTGCTAGGACAAGCCCCCAGCTAACTCCAAAGTCTGAAACTAAAATAAAGTAAAAGAACTGAAATAAAATAGGTAACTCTAGTCCTCAAAAGATTAGCACTCACCCCTGCTAGTTGATCAAGTCTGGAACATTTCTAACTGTGAGCTGAGTTTGAGTACATGGATCTATATCATGAAACGATATAACATAGAGTATGCAGTCAGTACTTTGAATGTACTGAGTATGTAAGGTAAGTAAAATGTACTTAGTAATACGTTAGTTGAAACATGCATATAAATTAAAATATCATGAAAGTAAGTACTGCATGCTAAAAGTTGTATCTGAGATATACAAAATCATTTCCTGGTTATCATAAATGAACATAATGACCCAAGATTTAAAAAAATAGAAATCAATATGACTTGTTATAGCTAAAATCGTAAGTAAAAGCTCATAAACTGATCATTGGGTCAAATTTGCTGTAAAATATAATATCATAAGTCATGAACATGAGCAACTGAAATCATGAGGAACAATGGGAGAACTCATCTTGACCGACACCATTATGATAAAGCTTACACGATGTCCCAACTATCTCTCTCAAGTGGGTAGAGCCGTCCCAAGCTTACCAAGGCAAAGAACGATACATGGCATGATATCACTAGTAAGGACCCCATAGGGTTAACCATGAATATATATACCTACAGTGGCACGTAGTTCTGAGACCTCGGAGTTTACCTGAATGCTGAGCCTACTTGGTGCTAGGCATTACTCCTAGAAACATACACATGAAGGCTCGCATAAATATCGTGAAATCATACATGAAGTTCGTCGGCTAGTTTAAATCATGAAATACGCGAACATTTTTTAGGTATATGAGCTAGACATGAAAGAAGGCCATTGAGTCGGCCATAAATATAAACTTTATAATCATGAAAATCATGCATACTGGAGAAAATCCTCATACTTGAAGTTCATAAATTCATGAAGAGTTCTTATATAATATCATGCATCATAAATCATAAAACATAAAATTGGGCTAATAGCTTGAAAACATGAATTTATAATCAAATTAAGTGTGAAATATACCCATTAGACTTAAATCATATATTAGAACATGAGAGAATTGGACGCAGAGACATATCGTAGAGAATAAAATTGGGTTAAAACCCTAGAAGTTCTTAAAATCATACTTGAAACTTAGAATTCTTTAGATTCATGAGGGATTTGATAAGGTAAATGCATTCATAATCATAGGAACATAAATTGAATCATGAGAAAAGTGATTTCATGGAAGAACATGAAAGAATTCACCCACAAGAAGCTTAATCCTAAAATTCCAAAAATTAGGGCATGGGAAGTGAGAATCATGAATACAACTTGACAAGAAATCCCTCACTCATAGCCCCACATACCTGGGTTGATGATCCCTTAACTTGTCTTGAAGAGTCCAAGAAGGTTTGAAGAGTTTGAAGAAGAAATCTAGCTCCTTTCTTGAGAGAAAATCCAACTATCGATCTTTTGGAGAGGGTGAGAATTTAGGCTAGGTTAATCCCTTTAATATGACCTTAAGGAAGCCCAAAACAATGTCATTTACGAGTTAGAAGCATAAGAGTTTACCAAAATACCCCCAAACTACCAGAAAAACACCTGAAACTAGAAGTTCCAATGACCAACTGGACGGTTTGTTGGTTGCTAGGGACGATCCGTACTGAGGTTCGTCCAAGCCTGCTGCTATTTCACCAAACTGCTCATAACTTTTTACTTCGAACTCCGATTGATGCAAGGCTAGATGAGTTGGAAAGAGTACTCCAAGGGCTTCAATTTGATGCGTTGATTCACCCAAAAACAATTTGGAAAATAGGAGCTATGGTCGTTTGAAATTGACCCTTGTAAGAACTTATACGAAAACTCAATCGTCAACTCAGCTTTATGCTAGAGGTTCCTTATGACCTTAATTGGCATCCATTGCACTTATTATACTTAAGAATTGATCTTAATACCTTGTTTCCATAAATTCATTGGGTTCGGGTCTAACCACATACCTAGAATGGTTCTAAACTTAGCCAAAAATTTTCAACGAACCGGCAGAACCAATGAACCCTACAACAGGTCATGGTATCAAACAACGAACCATTGGTTCATCCATTTTTTCCTTATTCTTCCTCCAAAATTCTCTGAATCTGCTTCAATAACCATAAACAATGAACCGTTTAATCAAGCCACGATCCGTACAATCCCCTCATGGGTTCTAAGCGAATTTCTGACAGCTCTCTGGACATAAAATAATGAGCACCTCCAATGGCCTGTTGGACCCTACAACAAATTGTACTGAGGTTCAATATTTGATTATGGTATTATTTTCATGTTATTTTTCTACTGTAAGCCTCCAGTCTGACCTAAGGAACTTCTGGGGTTTTACAATTGAGTAGGCCAGGGTTCAATGCACCCAGATCTCATAACTACGTGCCACCGTAGCCATGATGAGTTCTTCCTTGAGAGTGTCTCTTATGCCCCAATGGGTACATGGGAAATACCACACCTACATAGTTCTTACCCTTAACAAGGCATGAACGCACCTGTAACACCCCAAAAGCCCCTAAGATCAGACCTGATGGTTGAATGGAGAAAAATAGGAAAATTTGCACCAGGTCACAGAACGAGTCATCCAGTGACTCGTCAAGTGACCTGAAGGGTCGTTGAGCAACCCATTATGTGGTGTAGAGTTGGAAAAAAAGGTGTTTCCAGAAGTCAGTAAAAGTGAGATGATGATGCATCCAGTCATCTAACAAGTCATCAAGTGACTCGTTCAGTGCGTGACAAGGGTGAAACTTTGAGATTCAGAGAGTCCCAATAAGTAAGGGAACGAGTCATTGAATGAAGTCGAGTTGATAGGTCTCCCGTCCTGACCAATATCAGAGAGTTTTTGAATCCCCCCTCCTCCAAACCAACAAGCCACTCGACGAGTTGTTTGAGGGAGTAACGAATCATCTTGTGAGCAGTTAGGTAGAGTTCAAAATTTTTTCCATAATTTGTCCAGTTGCAAAGGATGAATGTAATGACCCGTTGTGTCTTCTAATAGGTCATTTTATTTGGCTTTCGAGGGAGGTTCAGATTCAGAAACTAGAACTTCAGGCCCAAAAGCAACGGTTGGTCTTAACGAATCATGATCTTAAACAACGACTCATTTCGTGACCCGCTAGTCTTGGACGAGTAGTTTTTCTGACTTATCTCTAGGGGAATTTTTGTAAATTCCCACTATTTTAGTTCCTAAACTACATCATATTGGGATTAATTGGGTATTTATGGGATTAGTCGACCCTCTCTCCTCATGCATTCCTAATCACTCAGACTTTCACCGTAAGAACTCAGGCAAAATTCTCAAGGCAAGAGCTAGGGTTTCTACTTCTTCTCAGGATTTCAAGTGCTTTCTCAGGGAATTCACCTACAGGTATGAAGGGATTTAGAAACGATATTCCTTTCACCCTTTTGCCCTAAGTATTTTTAGAAACTCTCACCATTTTTGTCTTATAGAAATCATGAGATAGGGTTCCAGAAAGATCCTAATTTTTCTTGCATTTTAATGGTTCTCCAAATTACCCCTGATTAATACTATGTGAAATTCATGTTTTGACTTCACTTTTACATATTCATTTCTATCCCTAATGCTAACATGATTTTGGGTTGAATACTACATGATTTGGAGATGATAAGGTGTTATAGTATCATGGTATTATCCCTTGAGTATTTGATAGTAGTGAGTCCTCATCTTCCGAAGGTCGAACTCTCTAATTTCAGTTATTGTTATTTTTAGTTTTTTTCAGACTTTAGAGATAGCTGGGGGCTTGTCCCAGTAGCCCATCTTTTTAGTAGAGGCTTTCGGACAGATAGTCAGTTAGTATGTCAGTTTTTTGTTTTATTACCAGATTCCACTTGTATTTACTTAACTCAGGTTATTTCGTTACTTAAAACCAGTTGTTTCATTATTTCAGTTATGATTATGCTCAGTTTATTTAGAAACTCATAGATTTTAGCAGTGTTATGCCATGCCATGGGTTAACTTGGGTCACTTATGGCTCTAAGCACCGTGTCACGTCTAGGGTGTAGACTCGGGTCATGACAAACTTGGTATCAGAGCATCACGTTTAAAGTGTCCTAGGATGTCTGAAAGCCGCATCAAGTAGAGTCCTTGTAATACCCAGAGAATTCATGAATCAGAACCGGAAGTTGAAACGGAGAAAAATAGGAAAAAAAGGTTGCAACAGTGTAGGACGAATCGTTGGACGACTCTTCAGGGGACCCCATGAGTCGTCAAGTGACTCGTGGGAAGGCTTGGGAGGATGAAGGACTCGAGGTCCCCACGAGCGATGTAACGACTCGTGGTCAACCACCACTAGTTGTCACGTTAGTCGTGGGGTGGTTCTATAAAGAGATTGTGAAATTGATCCAGTGTACTTGACGGGAGGTGACCACGGGTTGTGGTCTCTGGGGATGAGTCGTCATGTCGCTCGTTAGGAGCCTTGGTAGATCAATTATCTAGTGAACTTGATGAGAGAACCAACGGATCGTGAGCCCAGGTGATGAGTATTCAGGTTGTCTGTTAGGATCCCCCGGTGGTTATTTTCAGCGAATTCATTAAGGGCTTTTCCGTAATTCCTAAGTTCTAAGGACCTATACTACGTCTTTTTAATCTTGTATTAGAGGGTTTTTAGCAGATAAAAACCTATCTTAGGCTATTTTTCTCATGCATGCAAGGTTTGAGGCTTGAAGGGAAGAATCAAGGAGGATTCTCAAGGTTTTCAAGGGGAATCTTAGCTGGGAAATTAGGAAGAGTTAGAATTCTTCAATCCCATGTATGTAAGGCTATGAGTGGGTGCTTCCTTCCACACCCATGCCTATTCCCTCTCAAATTGTGATTGATTTGTAATGATCAAGTATTGGGTTTCATTCAATAGCATGATTCGTACATCTCTATTCATGGGTATGATTAAATTTGGTTTATATTGATGATTTACCAAGCTTGGGCAGATTCTAACTTAATTTCTTTTACAAAATTATTTTTCTAAAAATTGAACCTAAAACGCCAATGTGTGGATAGTTCATAATAGAAGTGATTGTGGAAGAATGTGATGATGATGGAATAGATGATGAAAGGCTTGTTTCCAATCTTACCCATGATTTTTATGATGTTTTCAAAGAAGATTAAATAGACCCAAGTATGGTAGAGCTTTGGGTAATGCCCATATGATGTTTTCAAATAGTGATTTTTTCCCGACATGAGCTTACCACATGGTTGAGATGAAATTTTCCTTTAACTCTTATTATGAATTCTATCTTGTGGTATGTTTCAAAGTAAATCCTTCTACATGCGTAAATCCTTAATTGATATGCATATTATTGTCGAGCTTTGTCAAGGATAATTTTAAGCTTCATTTCACATGATGTTGAGTCTAAGTATGATTTCATCCTAAGCTGTGTTGAAACGATATTGTTGAGCTTCATATTTATGTGATGTCTAGTGTATGCTTGATTTCATAATGATATTTGTCCATAAACAATTTTGAGCTTCATTTCATATGATGTGGAGTTTATGCATGATTTCATGTTGAGCTTCATCACTAGACGATGTTGAGCTTCGTATTTATACGATATAGAGCATTTCATGTTTTGGGAGAGGAGTCTAGCACCGAGTGAGCTAAGGTTCGATAACCCTACGCCCCAGAACTACGCTCATACATAGGTTGATTCTATTATATTATTGGGACCTCCCTTGTGAGCTATCCTCGGGCGGATTGGACCTTCAGCTTGATATCGATATCATGGTAGCGTCCTTATCCCTAGCAAGGTTTTGGACGGCTCTTCCCACTTGAGTGTAATAATCGGGACCACATAAGCTCTATTGTGGTATGTTGGTTAAGTGATGAGTCTCCCACTATTTATATCATTCGAATTTGCATATCCATTACTCATGATAATTATCTGATGCGTACTGGTTCAAGAAGCAAGGTTTGACTCATTATTCAGCTTTTGATATAAATGTTATGTTTCAGCTTTGAGTCATGCGAGGTTATGATGTTCTAAAGATATGCATGATCACGTTATGATAAGAGTACGATTTTAGAATGTATACATGTACCCTTCTACTTATACTCAAGAGCTTATGATATGTATGAATTGCTTTAAAATGATTTATTTCACTTTAGCCGTTTTACTTACCTTGCATACTCAGTAAATTCCCAGTACTGATCGCATACCTTCTATGTTGCATCGTTTCATGATGCAGGATCCGTATCGCAGATTCAGCCCCGTATGTAGTCGCTTATCAAAGTAGCACCTTCTTGTTGGTGAGTCCTCATCTTCCGAGGACTAGACATTCAATTATCTTTGATGTATTTTCACTTTAAGTATTTCTAAGCTAGTTGGGGATGTTGTCCTATCAGCTCGTCCAGATTAGAGGCTTATCAGACTTAGACATATATTCTGCTTCAGACGTTCATTCTGTTGTTATGTTAAGTTAGACTTCCCTGAGTTTATGACTATGTTTCTTCATGTTTATTGAACGAGTTAGTGAATGCCTATGCCATGGGTTGACTTGGGGTCTCTCGATGTCCCTTGTCCTGTGTCTACGATCCGGGTCTATGCTCGGGTCGTGACAAACTTGGTATCAGATCCATAGGTTTTAAGTGTCCTAGGGAGTCCAAAATCCACGTTAATTAGAGTCTTTTTCATGGGTGTGAAGCGCGCTACACCTATAAAGAAGAGGCTACTAGACGTTTAGGAAATGTTCCCTTCCTTCATGATCTATGTCGTGCGATGAAAAGTCTTTCTATCCCTCTAATTCGTGCTATTCGCGGTTGCATAATCATGCCTCCTCGAAGGATGAATGGAAGGAGGAATGGAGACGGTGAAGGCCACAAGGATGGCATAGGTCATGGGCATCAACAGGTCCCACCGGTTCAGGAGCCTCAAGCACCGGAGACAGTCGCCCACGTTGAGTTTCGGGCCGCAATCCAGATGCTTGCACAGGCCTTGACCGCTCAGGTCAATCAGCAGGCCGTTGCACATGTTCCACATAATGACAGTGCAGCGGCGGCTCGAGTCAGGGACTTCTTGAGGATGAACCCTCGGAGTTTCTTGGGTCCAAGGTAGATGAGGACCCGCATGAGTTCATGGATGAGATCGTCAAGATCACCCAGGTATGGGGGTGAGCAGTGTAGAGGGCGTAGAGTTGGCCTCCTACCAGTTGAAGGGGGTNGAAGGGGGTTGTGCATATTTGGTTCCACCAGTGGAAAGACAGTAGGGTTGCTGGAGTAGGTACTATCACATGGGAGGAGTTTCAGGTTGCATTCCTCGATCAGTTCTTCCCTAGAGAAATGAGGGAGTTGAAAGCAGCAGAGTTTGTGAATCTGAAGAAGGGGAGGATGACAATACTAGAGTATTCTGTTGAGTTCACCCACCTATCGAAGTATGCTCTAGAGCTAGTGGTTGACCAGAGGGCGCGAGTGGGCAGATTCGTGCATGGGATAGAAGGTCACTTGGATAAGGAATGCAGGATTGCTATGCTCAATCAGGATATGGACTTCCCTCAGATGGTTTTGTACATCCAACAGATAGAGGCGGCACATTCGAGAGAGAGAGAGGCTAAGAGGGCCAGGACTAAAGACCATAAGTTCTCCCAATAGAGGTCCGGCAGTGGGCATCGACAGCAGACCCATCAGAGATCATCAACACCTACATCATCGGTCGTGAGTGTGCCATTTGGACATCGACGTGATCATAGAGGGCGAGCCTCAGGCTTGAGGGGTCAAAGTAGCAGGCCCACAGATTCAAGTGTCCCAGCTTGTCACAGATGTGGCCGAGGGCATGCAGTCCAGTGCTTCACAGGTTCGGGTGCATGTTTCGGGTGCGGGAAACCCGAGCACATGATCAGAGATTTTCTAGTGGCGAGGCAGGACCAGATTGGGGCCTGAGGCCCATCTTCCAGTTCAGCAGCCCCTCCCCCACGCACAACACATTAGGGGGCATCTACTAGCACTGTTGGTGGGCAGTGCCAGAATAGATTATATGCTTTAGCCACTCACTAGGAGCAGGAGGCCTCGCCAGATGTCGTTACTGGTATGTTACGAGTCTTCCATGTTGATGTTTATGCCTTGTTAAATCTAGGGGCCACCTTTTCCTTGTGACACCTTATGTAGCCAGTACCTTCGGAGTCAGTCCCGATGTCTTATTAGAATCCTTCTCAGTTTCCACTCTTGTAGATGACTTAGTTATAGCTAGACGGGTGTATAGAGATTTCCCAGTCTTGGTCCTTCATAAGGTTACCTCAACAGATCTGATAGAGTTTGCCATGACCGATTTTGATGTTATTCTCGGAATGGATTGGTTGTATGCTTGTTATGCTTCCATTAATTGCAGGACCCGGTCAGTAGAGTTCAGATTTTTGGGTGAGCCAATCTTAGAATGGAAGGGTAGTTTAGTTGTGCCTGCAGGTCATTTCGTTTCCTACCTCAAGGCCAGGAAGATGATTTCCAAGGGTTGTATGTATCACTTGGTTAGGGTCAAGGATGTTGAGTCCGAGACCCTGACTATCCAGTCAGTCCCAGTAGTACGTGAGTATCCAGAGGTCCCTGATGATTTTCTAAGTACTCCTCCCGAGTGGGAGATTGACTTCGGTATTGACCTCCTTCCTGATAAGCATCCTATATCTATCCCTCCCTACAGGATGGCTCCAGCTGAGCTAAAAGAGTTAAGTATCAGTTAAAGGATTTACTAGATAAGGGCTTCATTAGACTGAGCCATTCTTCATGGGGTGCACCAGTATTATTTGTTCGGAAGAAAGATAGTTCCTTTCGTATGTGCATTAATTATTGACAATTAAATAAAGTCACTGTCAAGAACAGGTATCCCTTACCCAGGATCGATGATTTGTTCGATCAGCTTCAGGGTGCTAAGTGTTTCTCGAAGATAGATCTCAGATCTGGGTATTATCAGCTCAGAGTCCGGGAGAGTGATATCCCAAAGACGGCATTCAGAACACGGTATGGTCATTACAAGTTTGTAGTTATGTCTTTTGGACTAACGAATTCCCTTGCAGCTTTTATGGTCCTTATAAATAGGGTGTTCAAGCCATATTTGGACATGTTCGTGATCGTGTTCATTGATGACATCTTGATATACTCTCGGAGCTAGGAGGAGCATGCCGCTCACTTGAGAGTAGTGCTTCAGACCCTAAAGGACCGCCAATTGTATGCAAAGTTCAGCAAGGGTGAGTTTTGGTTGGACTCCGTGGCATCCTTGGGCCATGTGGTGTCTAGCGAAGGAATAAAAGTAGACTCGCAGAAAATCGAGGTGGTGAAGAATTGGCCTAGACCAGTGAATCCTTTGGATATTCGGAGTTTCTTGGGCTTAGATGGCCACTATCGGAAGTTTGTTGAGGGTTTCTCAACCATTGCATCGCTTTTGACTAAGTTGACTCAAAAGAAGGTGAAGTTCCAGTGGTTGGAGGCTTGTGAGGAAAGCTTCCAAGAGTTGAAGGCTTGACTCACCTCAGCACCAGTATTGACCCTACCCATGGGTAACGATTGTTTTATGGTGTATTGTGATGCTTCCAGAGTTGGAATTGGGTGTGTATTGATGCAACGGGGAAGGGTAATAGCTTATGCCTCTCGACAATTGAAGGTGCATGAAAAGAATTACCCGACCCACGATCTTGAATTGGCCGCGGTATGGTTTGCATTGAAGATATGGCGGCATTACTTGTATGGAGTCCACGTGGATGTATTTATGGATCACAAAAGCTTGCAATATGTGTTCAAACAGAAAGATCTAAATCTTCAGCAAAGGAGGTGGTTGGAGTTACTTAAGGATTATGACATGAGTGTCCTTTACCACCCGGGCAAGGCTAATGTGGTTGCGGATGCGCTCAGTAGGCTCTCAATGGAGAGTGTGTCCCATGTGGACGACGAGAAGAAGGAATTGGTTAAAGGTGTCACCGGCTTGCAAGACTGGGAGTTAGATTGATCGACGCGACCGATGGTGGTGTTGTTGTACATAACAGGTTAGAATTGTCCTTGGTGGTTGATGTTAAATCCAGGCAAGACAAGGATCCAAATTTGCGGAAACTGAAGGAGGCGGTGCAGAGTCAAAAGGTGGAGGTTTTCTGCCAAGGGGGAGATGGTGTGCTACGATATTAGGGTCGTCTATGTGTCCCAGATGTGGATGATTTGAGAGTTTGGATATTACATGAGTCACATGGTACCAGATATTCTATTCATCCAGGATCCACGAAAATGTATCGGGATTTGCGAGAAATTAATTGGTGGGATGATACGAAGAAGGATATTGCGGAGTTTGTAGCAAAATTTCCAAAATGTCAGCAAGTGAAAAGTCGAGCATCAAAGACCTGGAGGCGTACTTTAGGATTTTACTATTCCCACTTAGAAGTGGGAAGAAATCAATATGGACTTCATTACAGGTCTTCCTCGTACTCGCCGGTAATACGACTCCATTTGGGTGGTGGTAGACAGGTGTCCAAGGTTGCACACTTCCTACGGTCAAGACCATGGATTTAACGGATGATTATGCTAAGCTGTATATTCGGGAGTTGGTTCGGCTTCATGGAGTACCCTTCTCTATTATTTCGGACCGAGCTACTTAGTTTACTTCTCAATTTTGGCATTTATTTCAAAAGGGGCTTGGGACTAAGGTTAAGCTAAGCACAACTTTTCATCCTCAGACAGACGGCCAAGCAGAACAAACCATTCAGACCCTCGAGGATATGTTGATGGCATGTGTTATGGATTTCAAAGGAATTTTGGATGAACACCTGCCCTTGATCGAGTTTGCCTATAATAACAGTTAACACTCCAGCATCTAGATGGCATCGTTCGAGGCTCTTTATGGGCGGAGGTGTAGATCTCCCATCGAATGGTTCGGGGTGGGTGAGGCAGCCATGACAGGACCTGATTCAGTCCATGAGGCGATGGTGAAGGTTCAGTTGATAAGGGACCGGTTGAAAATCGCTCGAAGTCGTCAGAAATCGTATGCTTATGTGAGGAGAAGATATTTGGAGTTTGATGTGGATGACTGGGTTTCTCTAAAGGTATCACCCATGAAGGGAGTCATGCGGTTTGGAAAGAAGGGTAAACTCAGTCCCCACTATGTTGGCCCCTACCGGGTTTTGAGAAGAGTTGATAAGGTGGCGTATGAGTTGGAATTGCCTTCAGAATTGGCTTCAATTCATTCCGTGTTCCATGTATCGCTTTTGAAGAAGTGTTTGGGTGATCCAGCCTTGGTGGTTCCGGTAGACAGCGTTGGTATGAAAGACAGCCTCAGTTATGAAGAATTTCCGATTGAAATTTTTGATTGACAAGTTCAGAGGTTGAGGAACAAAGAGGTAGCTTCAGTTAAGATTTTATGGAGGAATCAGTAGGTCGAGGGAGCCATGTGGGAGGACGAAGCGGACATGATGGCTAGATACCCACATTTTTTCTCTACCAGCTCAGTTCCGACTTGAGGTATCAGTTCTTGACCTAATTCTCTAATCAGTTTCCATGTTCAGTTCATGTGCACTAGTTTGAATCATGTTATGATAAATGTATGTGATGTCTGAATTTAGTTCAGCTATGTGGTTCTTTTTGGAGGTAGTTCGGTTAAAATAATCAGTATTGGAGTATGATAATTGCTTGTTTATGCTTTCTACTTGTTTCTAACATTCGAGGATGAATGTTCCCAAGGGGGAGATATTGTTATACCTCTAGAATTCAAGAATCGGACCCGAAAGTTGAAACAGAGAAAAACAGGAAAAAAAGGTTTCAGAAGTGCAGGACGAGTCATTGGACGACTCGTCAGAGGACCCCACGAGTCGTCAAGTGACTCGTGGGAAGTCCTTCGAGGATGAGGGACTCGAGGTCCCCACGGGTGATGTAACGACTCTTGGTCAGCCACCATGAGTCGTCAGGTCAGTCGTGGGGTGGTTCTAGAGAGAGAGTGTGAAATAGATCCAGTGTACTTAACGGGAGGTGACCACGAGTCGTGGTCTGTAGGGGCGAGTCATCATGTCGCTCTTTAGGAGCCCCAACAGATCAATTATCCAGTGAACTTGATGAGAGAACAAACGGATCGTGAGCCCAGGTGACGAGTCGTCAGGTTGTCCGTTAGGATCCCCTGACAGTTATTTTCAGCGAATTCAGTAAGGGCTTTTCCGTAATTCCTAAGTTCTAAGGGCCTATACTACGTCATTTTAATCTCGTATTAGAGAGTTTCTAGCAGATAAAACCCTATCTTAGGCCATTTCTCTCATGAATGCAAGGTTTGAGGCTCGAAGGGAAGAATCAAGGTGCATTCTCAAGGTTTTCAAGGGGAATCTCAGTTGGGCAATTAGGAAGAGCTAGAATTCTTCAATCCCAGGTATGTAAGGCTATGAGTGGGTGCTTCCTTCCACACCCATGCCCATTCCCTATCAAATTGTGATTGGTTTGTAATGATCAAGTATGGGGTTTCATTCAATTTCTTGATTCCTACATCTCTATTCACGGGTATGATTAAATTGAGTTGATATTGATGATTTACCAAGCTTGGGCGGATTCTAACTTAATTTCTTTTAGAAAATTGTTTTTCAAAAAATTGAATCTAAAACGCTCATGTGTGGATAGTTCATAATAGAAGTGATTGTGGAAGAATGTGATGATGATGGAATAGATGATGAAAGGCATATTTCCAACCTTACCCATAATTTTGATGATGTATTCAAAGAAGATTAAATAGACCCAAGTATGGTAGAGCTTTGGGTGATGCCCATATGATGTTTTCAAATAGTGATTTTTCCCCGACATGAGCTTACTAAATGGTTGAGATGAAATTTTTCTTTAACTCTTATTATGAATTCTTGCTTGTGGTATGTTTCAAAGTAAAGCCTTCTACATGCGTAAATCCTTAATTTATATCCATATTATTGTCAAGCTTTGTCAAGGATAATGTTAAGCTTCATTTCACATATGTTGAGTCTAAGTATGATTTCATCCTAAGCTGTGTTGAAACGATATTGTTGAGCTTCATATTTATGTGATGTCTAGTGTATGCATGATTTCATAATGATATTTGTCCATAAACAATTTTGAGCTTCATTTCATATGATGTGGAGTTTATGCATGATTTCATGTTGAGCTTCATCACTAGACGAT
>JACEIK010006950.1:17188-74806 GCA_018107945.1 Datura stramonium
TGAATCATTATATATTTGGAGATATATCCATTTAAAGTTGACCCTTATTTACAAACTTCATATACTCTTCGCTTTTCCCTTTGCACATGTTTCCCTCCTCACCTACGGCCTATACTGTCGTGCTTCCTAGCCAAAGGACACTCCCTACGCATGTGCCCGATTTTCCCACACCTGAAGCAAACATCTTATCCGACTAGGCACTCTCTTATGTGGTTCTTACCACATTTTCCACAGAGTGGAAAGGTACGCTCCACTGGCATGTCCCTCTATCCCCTTGAACCTGATGCCTTGCTCCTCCAATCTCCCCGAGGTCTGGATGGAACACTGACTGATGACATCACTTGGGTGAATTACCTCTGGTAAAACCGGGAACGATGTCCAACACCGAACCTCTAATGGGAGAACAACCACCTGTCCTGACCTTCTTGGCCTCTCTCTCCTTTTCCTTTATCTGACCCACCTCTAGCTGCTGGGCGTATATAACCAATCAAGAGAAGTCTAGAACATTGTTCAGCTTTGAGGTCCTACATTTCTTGACCAGCGAATCTGACACTCTATACACAAACTTGCTCATACGAGCTCTCTGATCCGTAACCATCTCCAGTGCATACTTGGACACCCAAGTGAAATCCAAATTGTACTCATGGATAGTCATATTGTTCTTCCTCAAGTTCACGAACTCCGCCGCCTTTGCCTCCCTCAATTCCCTAGGGAATAATTTGTCCAAGATGATAGTCATAAACTCATCCCAACTCATGGGAACTGCGCCCACTGCTCTACCATCCTTCCACTGGCAGTACCAAATATAAGCAACCCCCTTCAGCTGATAGGATGCTAAATCCACGATCTCCTCCCCCATCACCCCCATAATCTAGTTGATCTTCCGTATCTCCTCAAGAAACTTATGTGGGTCCTCATCCATTATTAACCCAAGGAACTCAAGTGGATTCCTCTTGAGAAAGTTTCGAACTCGAACCACTGCTACGTTCTCATTCAGAGGAACATGAGCCACCGCCTGCTGGTTGACCTAAGCGGTCATAGCCTGCGCCAACATCTGAAAAGCCGCTCTACACTTGGCATGAGAGACTTTCTCCAGCAAAAGACCTACTAGTGCTGGCGAGGCTTGCTGGTGCCCATCTCCATTTCCATTTTTATGGCCATTTCAATTTTCATTCCTTCTACCCTTTACTCGGCATGGAGGCGTAATTCTGCAAATGTGTAAAGCTAGAGTTAGAGGGATAGAGAGAGAGAGTTTAACACATAGAACGATATGGAATCATGAAAGAAGGAAAGTTTCCTAAAATGTTTCCTAGCCTCTTCGTCATAAGTGTGGTGCGCTTCGCACCCATGAAAAAGACTCTACTTAACGTTGCTTTTGGACACCTAGGATGCTTCAAAACCTTATGCTCTGATACCAAGTTTTTCATGACCCAAGCTGAGACCCTAGATCGAGACATGAAACCTAGAACTATGAATGGCTCTAAGTCGACCCAAGGCATGAAAATAGCGGCTAAAGAGCATGCATCAAGCGGACTCTAATAAGATAATCATGAATAAGCGGAAGTCTGAATACATATAAATTATAACAAAGTCCACACTGACAGAACTGAAATTCTACATACTGTCTAATAAGCCTCTAACAAATCTAAAGAGTTGATGGAACAAGATCCCCTCTTAGCTCACCAAAGTCTATAACTGAAAATAACAACATCCAATACTAAGATGAAGGTCCCCAAAAAATGAGGACTCACCACAGCGAGAACTGTACTAAGTTGCGAGAAACTGGCTAGCGACAGAACTAAGTCTGATCGTTTTAACTTTTATCATGAAATGAGACAGCATAGAGTATGCGGTTAGAACTTGTAATGTACTAAGTATGCGAAGTAAGTAAAAACAGACAATTAAAATGCATAAGATTTCATGAAAGTAAGATAGTTCAAAACATGAAGTAATAATCATATCATCAACATGCGAGCTCAAGGTTTAAAACTATACATAACCTAGTCATAATCATAAACAGAAGAGAAACCTTGTAAATCATAACTTGATCCAAAGTATCATAAAAATGGTCATGCATAAAACATAAGGAACAATGGGAGGACTCTCCTTAACTGATACAGTCATGATATAGCTTACATGATGCCCCAACTATCTCGCTCAAATAGGCAGAGCCATCCCAAGCATGCCTAGGCAAGGAATGATACGTGGCATGATATCACTCGTAAGGACTCCGAGGCCTTATAACTACGTGCCAACATAGGTATATACTCAATCTTAATCCTAGACACTACTCCGAAAAACATGCACATAAGGGCTCATATAATTATCGTGAAATCGTACATGAAGTTCATGGACTTGTTAAATCATAAAATATGTAATCATAATTTAAATACATGACTAGTAATGAAATAAGGGCCCATGAGTCGGCCAAATCATAAACTCGAAACTCATGACGAACATACATGCTTGAGAAAATCACCATACATGAAATTCATAAATTCATGAAGAGTACTTGTAGGAGATCATATCATAAATCATAAACTATAAATTAAGGATTAGGAGAATCGAAATCATAATAGAATCATAGAATTTCATAAAAAGGAATTTAGCCTTAATCATTCTTAAAACATAATGAATCATAATTCCATGAAGAATTGAAGAATTCTTAAAACCCCAATCGCGAAAATCATAAATTAACATCAACTCAACTATATCCATGAGAGAATCATGGAGAAATTTCATAGCCCAACCCAAAAATCTCTAGAATTTCAAATATGGGAAATTAGGGAATGGGTGATCATGAATTTTCTTGAGGAAGGGCATGAGGGTGAAAGAATTCCCTCATTTAAGATCCCACATACCTGGGTTCACTAAATTCTAGCTTTGACTTGAGTTTCAAAGAGAAATTTGGGAAGATGAGATTGAGATTGATGAAGAATCCTTGATGATCTTGAGAGAGAAGATTTCTAGACTTGTATGCATGGGTGCTGAATGCATTAGAATAGGTTTAACTCCCCTAATACCCTTCTTTAAGATCTTAAAATGATGTAGCTTAGGGCTTAGGAGCTTAGGAATTATGAAAATGCCCTTACTAATTTTTCATAAAAATGCACACTGCTAGAAGTAACAACTCTCACCATGAATCGTACCTTGAAACCACGGCTCGTGATTACAACTCGTTGTCACTACTGTTTCATCTGATTTCTGAAGTTTCCCATGGATAAAACAATGACTCCTACCATCCAACGATGAGTGTTTGGACCCATACATAGCCACTGCTTCCAACTCCTCTGCCCTTTCCCACGGTGTAAGACACGACTCGTTGTTTCCCACAATAAGTCATACCATGACTCGTTCCTTCCGAATCTGGCACACCAATAACATGCTACAACCACTGACCACGAGTCATACCACCAACCTAAGACTCGTGGTTTGCTCTCATTACTAACTAGTCCAACTCCTCCAAACTTCTGAAGATTGCCATCACGACTCATGGTTTCCCACAATGGGTTGTACAACGACCTATACAATCTAACCAGGTCAACTCAACATCAAAAAACGGCTCATCCTACAACTCGTAAGTCTTTTCCATGACTCACACCATGAATCGTCCTGAGACATTCTTCCAACTTTTTCTATTGATCACGTTACCAACCAAGGCTAGTCTTAGGAACTTTTGGGGCATTACATTTCGGGACATTAGTTAGGTGTAGGGTAGTTCTCTTCTTTGTTTTCTTTAGGATAAGAAAATGATTTAAGTTGGGGGTGTTGATGTGATGGGAATTAGGAACACATCTTTGCTTCATATATAGCACTTTGCATGTCTTTAGGAGTTAACTTAAGTGGAAACTAACCTTGTTATGAAATGTTTCGGGAACCCAAAAAAAAATGAAGATGAGAGGTGTTAAAGCCAAAAAGTTATCCAAAGGACGAGGCAATGGCAGACCATCTATCTAATAAATGGTCTGCTTGATCAACCGTCCAGGTCCAATTAATGGTTCCAAAACTGCATTAAAAGACTCCCTAAACTATGATTTAAAGGATGGATCATTGATAATGCTCAAAATCATACTCCTATAAAAGTATGAGACAGACATTGTCAATAAAGAACCCAACTAGGTTGGGGTCGATCCCCCAGGGAATACGGTCAAGATATAGAATAACGCTAGTATTTAAACTTTTAAGTTTGTTACTTGCTAAAAAGGGGGTTTTATAATTGTAAATCAGTAACAATTTTGAGATTTGATTGTTGTTTATCAAGATAATGCAAATTATTATGGTCCCCATGGATTCATAACTAGTTTAGATTTTACACTCGTGATCTTACCCAATGCTTACTTGTAGAACTGATAACCAGGATTTATCCAAACGACTGGTTTGTCCCTATTAGATAATTATACTCAATCATTGGATTAGGTCTCATGACTGATTTCACTTCGACCGTTATCAATTTGTTCAACTTAACTATCCTACGACCATAGCTCAAGTTATACAATGAACCATAAAGTTCAAAGCGTAATTCTCTTTCTCTAATCTCTACTTCTCTAGATTCAAGAAATTAACGAATTCGGGCAAGTCCTAATATTGCACTCCGTTAAGAAATATTAAAAACGAAGAGAATACAATACAAGCATTAGCATTGGTTAGAATCACTTTGTGCAAACCGTAGTTTGTTGATTCACCATGGTTCCCAAAATCCTAGTTGTAGAGGTTTTAGCCTCTCATTATTGTAAGAGAATGAAAAGCATTCATAGATAAACAAATAATCTAAAACTTACAAAGATGATTGGAAGAAAACCCACTTAATTATTGCAAGAATTAATGAAGAATAATTCAAGAACAATGGAAGAATCAAAGCAAGAAATCTCCCAAAAATTGCTCTCAATAATCCCAAAAGTCAAAAACCTCTCTCAACAATCGAATTATGTTCCTCTCCTAACAATAATAACCTAGAAACCTATTTAGACAAATAACTAGAAACTTTTCTTAAATTGACAGGAAACTGCTTAAACTGTCGCCGACTTCACCTATGAATCGTACTATGATTGTACGGGTCATACCTTCACTCATACATTGGCTAACTCTTTTAGTTTTGGCTAAGTATTGGATGTTGATACGAATCATACCATAAACCTACGAGTTTTACTGTATTGGCATGTCTAGAACCTGAAACTTCTTCCATTCTCTGATTATTTCCATGAGTGGCTTGGCACGGCTCGTACCTTCATCTTACTACTTGGGACATCTTGTTGTACCTTGAGTTCTGCCTTTCTTCAATTCTTCTAAAGTTAACCACGACTCCTTGGTACAGGTCGTAGGTAGATAACACAACTCGTGATTGCTACCCATACAAGGAGACTGCCTTAGTGTAATTTCCTCTGAACTTTATCACGATTGCCTTGGTATTCTAATACAAGGATGGTACAACTCGTACCAAGAGTCTTACTTTGACGCTTTGGTTTAGCACATCTTCTGGACTTTTCCACGATTCTCAGCATTGCTCATACTAGGATGGTATGGCTCGTACTAAGGTCTGTACTTAGCCCTTTTTCTGCATTTTTTTACTTCTTTTGCAGATTTCAACTACAACACCTAATTTTCCTAAAAACAAATTAAAAGTGCTTCATATCCATATAAACATACCTAAGTCCATGCTTATTTTCTTACTTTTAAGCATCGAAAGTGTTGTAAACCCATAGCACATCAACACCCTTAACTTAAGACTTTTGCATGTCCTCAAGTAAACAAAACAAAACTATAAAATAATGTTTAACTAGAAAGTAAACTAGAAGACCTTACAACCAACATAACCAAAATATGCACAGAAACCACAATCAATTTTTTACCCCCTTTTCATTCAAATCAAGTCAGCTGTGCACTCATGCAACTACAACTCATGATATGTAGGGATCAAGATATGGCATCTAACTATTAGAAGAGAATCAAGCTATCACTAGTGCTACTCACACAGACAATTGGCAGAATATAATACAAACCAAGTATCCTCATAGCAAATGAAGTCCCCAAAACTCATAGATATACAGAAATATGAAACTCAGGACTAAGAAAGTAAGACTCTCACTCTCACAAAGAATTTCCAAATACTGCACATCGGATACAATAGGCTTGCACTTATTTTCTCTACTTCGTCCTTTCAGAAAGTTAGGCTAGGATCACTATAGGACTTTATTCGGCTTGTAATATAGGCTTTGGGCTGAGTATGGTAAATATGGAATTTAGTAAATAAACTAATCTTGTAGGATTCCCAAGAAATTCTTTGATTTCTTCCGGAAACAGATGACTACCTCCTTGGCACTACATACTTGGCTTCACTTTCATTTAATACCCCTTTTTCACTTTTTCTGCTTTTCCTGCCTTTTTCCCTTTTCAAATGCAATGTGTGAGTGTGGTGTATTTTTATCATCATTTTTAATTTTCATTTATTTCCCTTTTTTCTTTTCTTTTCCTTTTTGTTTAGGCTCTTCTTTTTATCATTTTTCTTTTCACACCACACCCCACTTTTTCTTTGATTTTTTTCTTTCTTTTCCACCTCCTAATAGTTTACGCACCCCTACTATAGCTATCCTCAACTTAGGCATTTTACCTGAGTAGAGGTTCATAATGTCCAAGGAGGGACCAGGGCCAAACAAGTTCGTTATAAAAAAATGGGAAAGGTGAATGGGTAATCAAATAGAAATGGTCAATTTTAGGCTTAAAGTCGGAATCAAGGAATTCATTTTTATTTTGTTGGGTCATTTAACCTAAAGTGGCTAAAATCCAAAATGACCTATGATCCTTTCCTAACCAACTATCCTACAACCTATGTAAAGACCAACCGAGCAAGTTCTAGATCCTCAATGTAGTATTTAACTGAGTATAAATCCTCACTCACTCACAATACAGATTTGCATTAAGTCTACCTATCCAGTCATGCACACCTAAGCTATAACTACACATGCTGATAGACTAAATTTCATAAAAGGTTCCACAGAAATCATGTATTGCAGTTAACTGTTCGGCTGTCTGGATAACTACACGCAAGTGCACATGGTCGAACAAGTAGTAAGTGGCTCAAGTAAGCCAAGTATCGATCCCACAGGGACTGGACTACGGGGAAAAATCTACTCAAGTGTCAATTTACTGTTACTATAACTCTAAAAAATGCGGACAACAGTGTGAAGAAAAGTTTTATATTTTGTTATCTAATTTTATACTATGGCTAAAAATAAATATACAAGTGAGTCGAACTATGAATGTGAGCATGATGAGGCTAAAACGAACATGAAAGAAATTAATTATCGATATAAGCGAGTTTATCTTTCTTCCAGTTTCTAGTCGGAACTTATTCCTATGGATTAAAACTCTCGTATTTAACCCAACTTAAGAATCATGAACCTTCCCACCTACATTTATGTGATAGAAGAAATTCATGTTCTAGCCATATAAGCAGAATTCCACACATGACTAATACGACTTTCCGGTATATTTCTATCCACGAAGGTAATCAATTCTCAATTTTTCCTCAAACTAAGAAAAGATCTTATCCTATTAATTTACGCTTTCGGTTTCGTGCTCTCTCGAGTGAAACGGACTTTTTAGATATACATTAACATTGGCCAAACATTAATGCGGTAAGAACAAGAATTAATAGAACAACCATGAAAGAAAGATAAAGCAACGAGATGATCAACAATTACATTTCAATACAATTGTTCCTAACCTCGGCAAGAAGTGAAATTAGCCACTCATTTGTGGATTAAACATCGTTAAATGAGTGTATCATCTTGCAAATGTTTGAAAAGAAGGGAGAAAGGGATAGAAGAAAAACCTAAGAATTTCTTCCTCTCAAGCGCCCTTAACCCACGTTCTTGCTCCACCAAGAAGTGAGAATATGTCAAAATAAACCTAAGTGTGCTATTTATATTAGTAGGGATTTTTCCCGAAATAACAAGCAACGTGTAGCGGAGTGCAACGCGAGCCTTGCACCTGCGTGACCACGGCCCAAGCTCTGGAGCTCTCTGGAAAATGCCCAAAAGCTGACCCTAGGCAGCCCCGCGCCGCGTTAGCGGCGTGTCACACGGCCAGGTACAGACATGCGATGGTACCTCCTTGTCGACGGGTGGCATGCGGGTGACACGGCGGCCAGGTCCGGCCCGATCTTTGTACTGCCCCCTGGCTAGCGTTGTGCATTCCCGGCATTGGCGTGGGCAGCGTGGCGCGGCACACGCACACGTGGCCTTATTTGCACAGCGCGGCCCGGCTACCATGGCCTCTCCTTGCCCACCAGCCGTTGCCCGAACTCCATTCCTTTCCTTCACCAAGCTGCTGATTTAGTACCTAAAAATCATTAAAAACTACAAAACAAGGACTAATCATGTTGGTTGCTTTTATATATTCACATTTATATTAAATTACATAAAAATGTATAAAATTAACTTAGATAAACAAGACTAATTTAAGTTATAAAGTATCATTTGGACATGCTATTTTTGCCCGCGATAACCTACCCCACACTTAAAACCTTGTTCGCCCTCGAACAACCCTTTTTATCTCATGTAAATGAAGACTCACACATAACTAATTTAGCAAGTTGATTCAGAAGTTACGACTATGATGATTAATTAAGATAACCGGCCACAAATCGCATGCATGACTTGATCAATGAAATGAGAAATACAACTATGTTAAGACTTCTTAAACAAAGAATCGACTCTCCAATTTAAGCAAACTCATACAAATCAAGCCGATCAAGAAATCCAACATGAATTCTATCCTTCATTAAACATGTACCCTCACAACAAGAGAGTTACCCATTTAACTCATGAATTTTCAAATAACACCATGTATGGGTATATGAATAAAAGTTACGCTCGCTCTCACAAAGAATTCCACATGCAAATCGTAGCCAATGACCCATAAGCTTGCCCTTAGTGTTTTACTCCACTAATTTGAGGATGTATGAATGTAGATCAAGTAGGACTTTTAGGTTGGCAATAGCAGTGCAGTGAGTACTATTACGGCCATAGTAGCTATCTTCCCTAAGCGCTGTACATCACGCCCTCATTGCGAACTTCCCTTCCCCTTACTTCACCTTTTTATCCTTGGTAGTTTTCTTTTCCTCTTTTTGTTTTCCCTTTATTTAGGCACTTTGACTTATTAGTAAGGAGTTCCATAAGTAACTTTTAATTAAATTATTTTCTTACTCCTTCATAATGATCAACCACTTTCACACAAGTGCACCTTAGTCCTTTTTTCAACTTCACAACTTGCTACTTTTCCCTTTCTTTTCATTCTTCTCACTCCGTTACTGCAGATTTTTCTTCTTCAAGCGCTTAGGAGCTTTGTATCAAATTCAAGGTTAATGAAAGAAAAGGAATAAACATGTTGCGGCTATCAAAAGAATAGGCTCAAGCCGATGGGGCTAACTAGAGTTAATTTTTCAAGGTAGGTAAAATGAGGGATAAAAAAATTGGGTTGGTGAGAAATGCCTAAATCATCTCCTACAATTCACATCCTTCATTTCGTTTTATCTACACACCAGGCAAGTTCTAGACAATCCACAATATCCTGAGAATACTCAAAAACCTTACACTCGGCACATGTTCAATTCAAGACACATTATTGAGACTCTTGCTCGGCTAATCACTGCAATTCAAAAATTAAGCTTCAATCACCTTATGAGTCAAATTCAAGAGCCTAAATTAATGCCACACACGGTTATACACTTCCTGAATGCTTCATCACTAAATATACTTGCATCTTACAATCATATATAGCCCATAACAAGAATATCAAGCAATTAATTAGCTATGATTAAAAACCAAAACCTATGGACTAATTTTTCCTCCAAGGCGGTCGTCATCCATCCATCGTCGGAAACAGTCCCTAACGATGACTAAAACATTATATACGAGACAACTAAAAAAAATAAAAAAATAAAAATAAAAAAATTTATTCTTCGGTTCAAATACCCCGGGTCGAAAGAAGTAGAAAAGAAAAACCAACTTGGTGATGAACCATGCTTGACTCACAAAATTTTTTCAAATTTCTCCAATTTTTTTCACACAAGCATTACATTCACCCACAATTTGTTAAGCACAAAAATTTTTGAAATTTCAAAATCATCCAAAAACAACAAATAAATTAATATAATTAAAAATTCAAATTAATATTTAAAAGGGTGAGAAATACTCCTGAGGCCTTTAGGCCTAGCGAAAAACATGGTTTCCTTCAACTTTACGCGAGGCGGGTGTTCGACCCCACACTTTTTCTCTTTCATGCTTGTTAGCTTCCTCCTCCAAGGGTACTCAGACTTCCCCTCCATACGTAGCAACTTTCCACCAAAAACAAAAAAAGATGAAAAATAAATAAAATCAATAAAAATGCATGAAATTAAAATGGTACCCATGGTACCCTTAGGTTGCCTCCCAAGCGACGCCTAATTTTCGTCGCGACACGACGTATTACTTTACACCACTTTTCCTCCACCTTGAGGATATGAATCTCACCCTAATTTCTTCTCTAATTTCCTCTTATGCTCCTGGGGTGGTGGTGAAAAATTGTCGGGACAAGCGTAGATGTCGCCTTTGGCCGTTTATTGGTCCTTAAGTAAGTGAAGTCATTTTTCTATTGGAATCAACAAATTTCATAATATATGGGACTTGGTCCTCCTCTTGACATTTTCTCTATAAGCTCAGAGCTCCATTTCTATGTCATCAACCAAACTCAAAGTAGAAAATACTTCGAGTGAAGTCCGATGCACCCTTGATTCTGAAAGCGCGGTAATTGACCTCCTTACTTGTATACCTCTTCTCCGCATCTACATCTATCTCTCTAATAGTGTCAAATGGGGTATACTCTATCTCTTCTCCCCCTGAACGAATTTCCTACAAGTATGAGCTCATCACGGGGACACTCAAGAGGTTCTACATGTCGGGCTTTATGAAAATTCACCCTTGTCTTCCTCTTGTAATTCCTCTTGGCTATCGCCTACAACGCACTGCAATTGATCACAAGCTTCAGCCTCAGCAATCATCTCCGTGAATTTAGCAGCTCATCCTTTTTAGAGCCACCTCTGCATTATCCTCTTCACGAACTATCAATATTGCCATTGCCTCCTTCACTTAACTTCTGATTGCTCAAAGTTGTTTTAGCATGTCTTCTATTCGGTCTTGGCGTCCCAAGTTCTCATTTTGACATGCTATATTGTAAAAACAACGAAGGATCATAGTAGAGCTCGGGGGAGAAGGTATGCATTGGACGACCATTCCAATAACCTTCTTGACCACCACATATGTTGCATGTGTTATAGTGTTGCCTGCGGTGGTGTCCTCGAAATTCGAAAAGGACCGTCAAAATATGGTATTCACCATTTAAACCATTGTGTTCCACGATGTCATGTCAAGAAGGGTGTCCGAAAAAAAAATCAAAAAGATAGAAAAAGAAAATCAAGACCCGCGTTGTCAACACTTATATAGAAATAATAAACTAACACTTAAGAAAAATTTTGCCAATTGCCAGTCCCCGACAACGGCGCCAAAAACTGTTCGATATACGGATGACTACACGCAAGTGCACGTGGTCGAACAAGTAGTAAGTGGCCTCCGTAAGCCGAAATGTCGATCCCCAAAAGGGGCCGGACTATGGGGCAAAAAATCTACTCAGTGTAAATTTGCGACCCACTCTAAAAATACGACAATGTGAAGAAAAGTTTTATATTTTGTTATCTAATTTTATACTGAGGCTAAAATAAATATACAAGTGAGTCGAACTATGAATGTGAGCATGAGGCAAAAACGAACATGTAAAGAAATTAATTATCGATATAAACTGGTTTATCTTTTCTCCAGTTGCTAGTCGGAACTTATGCCTATGGATTAAGTATTTAACCCAACTTAAGAATCATGAACCTTCCGCCTACAATTATGTGATAAGAATAAATTCATGTTCACAGCCATACCAAAACCGATTCCACACTTGACTAATATGACTTTCAGTTATATTTCTATCCTGAAGGTAAATCAATTCTCAATTTTCCCAAACAAAGAAAAGATCATATCCTATTAATTTTACAACTTTCCGGTTCGTGCTCTCTCGAGTGAAACCGGACTTTTAGATATACATTAACATTGGCCAAACATTAATGCAGTAAGAACAAGAATTAATAGAACAACTATGAAAGAAAGATAAAAAACCGGATGATCAGCATATATAACATTTAAATACAATTGTTCCTAGCCTCAGCAAGTGAAATTAGCCACTCATTTGTGGATTAAACATCGTTAAATAGTGAAATCATACAAACAATTGAAAGAAGGAGAAAGGGATAGATAAAGCCTAAAATTTCGTCCTCTCAGCGCACTTTTTGTAACCCGTTCTTGCTCCACCAAGTGAGAATATGTCAAAATAAACCTAAGTGTGCTATTTATATTAGTAAAGGGATTTTTCCCGAATAACAACAACGTGTCACGGAGTACAACGCGGTGCATTGCCTCTTGACCACAGGTATCTGAGAGCTCATGGAAAATGACCAAAAATCGACCCTAGACAGCCCTTTACCGCATTAGCGTGTCCACCGGCACACAGGAAGCGCGATGGCACCTCCTTATCGCGCGGGTAGCATACCGTGACACGGCGCTGGGCGCGTTGATGTTGTGCCTGCTTGCTGCGTTGCGCGCATACCCACAAGCATTGGCGTGGCACACACCGCTGGGCGCGGCACACACACAACGTGGCCTTGGCTGCGTGGCCTGGCCCCCTTGCTTGACATTGCATTGCCATGGCCTCTCCTTGCCGACTTAGCCCGTTGCTTCGACTCCATTCCTTTCCTTCACCAACTTCTGATTTAGCTCCTAAAAATCATTGAAAACTATAAAGCAAGGACTAATCATGTTGGTTAGCACATATATTCACATTTATATAAAATTACATGAAAATGTATAAAATAACTTAGATAAACAAGACTAATTTAAGTTATAAAGTATCACTTGGACATGTTATTTTTGCCCGCGATCAACATACATAACTAGACAACCGAAATTTAAAGATGGGGTCTTCTTTTTCCAACATTTTAAAATATATTGCATTTATTAGTTGTAAATATTTCTAACTACATCTAGATAAAGAAAACACAAAAAAATCCTAAACATATTGATTCTACTAGATAGCATGTCGAGACAAAGAAATACGACAACAAAAACCTTCGAGATGAAAGGAAACACACAAAAAATACAAGTACATTCCCCCTTTTTCAAAAGAATGCTTCATCCCCGAAGCATATAATGTAAGAACAAGGAAAGGGACATACCTATGGTGCTCTATGCACTTTCAGGTCGGCTACTCGGACTTCATAGATCATTCATGGGTTGCCTCCAAAAAAACTTCTTATTAACATCACCGCACGACATAAGTCCCCTCATTACTCAAAATTCATCAAGAGACTCTAAATAATCTTCGATTGCTGACACAATCCTGAACTAATTGGGTTGCTTCATTTACTAGCAAACATTAAAGGTGACCTCCTCCTTATTTAGTACGAACTTCAACCATCCTCAACATCTACCAAAACTCTCTAGTGGCAAGAAATGGCCGCCCAAAATAATAGGAACTAAAATCAACCTTGCAATCCAAGATCACAGATGCATTTGGGAAAATAAACTGATCACCTTTACTAAAATATCAATTAGGATCCCCACTAGCTTTTTGACTATGCGGTCTGCCATTAATAGATGCGTGATTCGGTATGGGGGCTCCCGAGCCCAAGCGCCCCATCTGGCTAATGGAATCAAGATGATGCTAGCTCTTAAACTACATAGTGCCTTCACAAACTCAAAGTCACCAATCTTATAAGAAATGGTGAAGGCACACGGATCCTCCTTCTAGGCAAGGACGCAGTGAGGTTATGGCTGCGATAATGCAATTACCAAATGGCTCATGACTCACGCACCTCTTTCTAGTCACAAGGTCCTTAATAAATTTGGCATATCCGAGTATTTTCTCTAATGCCTCGACCATTGGTATGTTCACAGGACAACTATTTTTAGCAAGAGTGAGAATTTCTAAAACTTACAATCTTGTGCCTTCCCTTCCATCCTCTACGGGAATGGTGGGAAGCGGATGAGGATAGCTCTATACACCTGTGTGGCCCCTTTTTCTTCCCGCTGCCGCTCCCAAGCCCCTTGCACCAAGCTGAGTCTTAGTCAACAAGCCTCACCTGCAAGCTCGGGGTTAGTAATATAAATCATCCTCATTAAGCTCAATCTTCTTACGTCTTTCCATTTCAACTACAATAGGTAGGGAAAGGTCCATGATAGTCTTTTTCCACTCCTAGTCATCACTACCATACAATGACTATTTTTCTTTGGATTTTGGATGGTGTTGCTAGGGAGTGTCCCCTTTGCCCTGGTTTTGGGATGTGAACATCAAGCCAAGTTGTTGCTCAGTCTTCTTTAATATGGTTGCATGGGATTCAACCTTCTAGCCCATGCTAAATATGTCACCTCTAATATCCTTTAGCTGCTTGTTAGTTTAGTTGTCCCTTTTTAGTAGCTCATCCATCATTCTCTCTAACTTGAAGATGCGGCATCACCATCACGAGCCACAGGAGGAACATGAACACCCAGTATGAGTCATTATAGTAGCCGTATTCTTTCTCCATTCACCTTCCACTCACGACCTTTAAGCCTATCCCAACATGCTTATTCTTTAATTGTAGTTGTCTCTATATTGGGTCGACCTTGATTTCTAAACCTTGGAGCCAAGTGTCCAATTAGGACCACCTTGGGCGTTGGCTAGAAAATACGCAAAATCTGCCAAGCGGTTTTCTAAGTTCGCCTCCTCCTCGAAATCTCTGTCTTCTCAAGCCCTTTCTCACGTCACCCAGGCTCAGCTGCATTCACCTTCTGAGCACTAGAGCACATAATGTTCTTCGTGAGCAGGTCCAGGATTTTCCTCATGTGAGCTACTCGATCATGTTTCTCCTCCTTACTACACTAATCTGTTGTCATACCAATCGCATACGTACAAGCGGCTGTCTGCTTCCCTTTGGTTTTTGTAGGCCATATACGTCTTGGTCACTTAGTTAAGTATAACATTTGCTTGCTCCACAAGCCCGACTTATGATGCTGCTCCTACTTGTTGTATTTGCTATAACCTTAATGTTGTTGTTGAGCCTATAAAAAATTTCCAACAAGCTGTCATTGGGAACTTTATGGTTCGGAGCACTTAGCCATATTCTTTAACAATCTCAATAAGTCTCATTCAGTCTTTGATCTTCAGCTTTGTTGGAAATTATAGATCATCTTTTAGCTACAACATCTGGAGGGGAAGAACATTTCTAGGAAGGCTTGTTTAAGCTCTCTCTAGTTGGTAATGGAGTCGTTGGGCAACTCGGATAACCATAATCTTAGCCTCTAGAGAAACGAGAATAAGGAAAGTCTCAACCAGCATCTGGCTTTGTGAGTAACTGTCGCCTTACATGTCCCGACAAAATTCATCAAGTGCGGAGTTAGCATCGTGTTTGTGTGACACTAAACACCCCCTTCATATTAAGGACCTAGATCATGGTGCCGTGATATTAAACTTTACTCCAGCAAGCAAAAGTGAGTGCAATAGCTCCGGTTGACTGACCTCATCAAACTCAGGATCATCATCATCGCCAGGTGAGGGCATATCTTTGGCCTCTTTTGTTCCACTTCCATGGTGTCAATTGCTACCTCATCACGAGCATCATTCTCGGCTTCCTGAAAAGTGCGACTTGCGAGCAAACTCCCACGGCAGGCTTGTTCAACCATATAGGCCTCTCTCTGCCAGTGTTTTCCATCCTATGTAGTGTTGTTTGCTCAAGATCAAATGGAATCAGGGGTTTAGTTTTCGTATGAGTACTTTGGCATCCACCAAGTCACAACCTGTGGGTGTCAAAACAAAAGAAAATATGAAAATAATGAAAATAATGAGTGAAAGTCAAACACAGGCAATTGCTCTAATCTAAGTTTTATTCCTGGAAAGCGGTGGCACTTTTGATAACGCTCAAGTACACTCCTGTAAAAGTATGAGGCGGATATTGTCAATAAAGAATCCTACTAGGTTAGGATCGATCCCAGAATAACGTCAAAGATATGAGAATAATCAGTATTTAAGCTTTTAAGTTTGTTACTTCCTAAGAGAAGGGTGTTTTATAAAAGCAAATAAGTAACAATGTTGAGATTTGATTGTTTTTGTCAAGGTAATGCAAATAACTGGAAGTGTCCTCAAGGATTCATAACCACTTAGGTTTTACACTTTGTGATCTTTCTCAATGCTTACTTGTAGAGCGATAACTAGGGTTTATCCAAATATTTAGTTCGTCCCTATTAGATAACTATACTCAATCATCGGATTAGGTCTCATGAGTGATTTCACTTCGACCATTATCAATTTGTTCCAACTTAACTATCCTACGGGCGGCTCAAGTCATACATCCAACTTAACTATCCCTACGACCGCGGCTAAAGTCATACAATGAACCATAAAGTTCAAAGCGTAATTCTCTTTTGTTTTTCTAATCTCTACTTCTCTATATTCAAGAAAGTAAGAATTCGGGCAAATCCTAATGTTGCGCTCCGTTAAGAAACCCTTTTTAAAGACTTGAAGAGAATACAATACAATCATTAGAATTGGTTAGAATCACTTTGTGAAAACCCTAGTTTGATAATTCACCATGGTTCCAACAATCCTAGTTGTGGAGATTTTAGCGTCTCATAATTGGCAAGAGAATGAAAAGCATTCATAGACAAACACATAATTTAAAACTTACAAAGATTATTGGAAGAAAACCAACTAAATTATTACAAGAATTAATGAAGAACAATTCAAGAACAATTGAAGAACCAAAGCGAGAAATCACCCTAAAGTTGCTCTCAATAATCACAAAGTCAAAAACCTCTCTCAACAATGAAATTTTTTCCCTCTCCTAATAACAATAACCTAGAAAACTATTTATACAAATAATTAGAAACTTCTCCTAAATTGACGGGAGAGCTTGCTTAAACTCCTGCCGACTTCACCTAATTATCTTGGGCATAATTAATTGCCCAAGTGCTATTTTACAACTAAATTTAGTCGATTTGGCAATTTAATTAATTACATTCTCATGTGATTTTGAATATTTTGGGTATACGATAACCAACATGATTAGTCCTTATTTAGTAGGTGTCGCTATGCTAAGGATGGGGCTAAAAATGATGTTCAAAACCTTGATCTTAGGGCATAATTATATGCCCAAGTGATACTCAAATGCTTCATTTCAACGTGTTTATCTATCGTTATTGGTGCATTCTCGTAGCAATGTGTAGTTAAAATGTGAATTTATACTAGCTTAACTTTATGATTAGCATTTGTTTTGCGGGGAAAATGTATTTTAAACTAAGATGCATGTTAGGAGAATCGGGAATGAACTCGGAAGCCAGGTGGAAAAGGATAAGGAGATGCAGCAAAATAAAGGGGCTCCGCGATGGAGCCGTGTCACCCTTCTGCCATCATGGGCTCTGCTTGGGATGATTAAAGTTAGCCAAATTAGGAAGGACGTCGGTTGCCTCAGGTGGCACGTTGGACATAATTACCGGAACATGGAATTTGATGGTAGTGAGTGCGCGTTGGATGCGTGGCACGTTGGCCATACCCCGCGTTGCACGCCGTGTCACGTTGAGCATAGATACACGGAGGTCGGATTCGGTAAGGGTCCGCGTTTGTGCCAGTGTCACGGAGCGGTGCTCCGCGATGCACTCCGTGACACGTTGCTTATTCCGAGAAAATTTCCCACTAGTATAAATAGCACACTTAGGTTCATTTTTAATTATTCGACTTGGTGGAGCAGAACGTGTGTGTTACGAGCGGTTGAAGGAACGAAAATCCTAGGGTTCTTCTCTATCTCTTTCTCCTTTATTTCAATTGTTTGTATGATTTACACTCATTTGATGATGTTTAATCCACAAATGAGTGGCTATTCATGCCTAGCGAGGTTAAGAACATTTGTAGTAGAAATGTAATTATTGATCATTTTGTTTTTTTCATCTTTTCTTCCATGGTTGTTCTATTAATTCTTGTTCTTCTTTGCATTAATGTGTGGCCAATGTTAATATATATCTAAAAAGTCTGGTTTCACTCGAAGAAATTGGAAAGTTGTGAATTGATTGGATATGATCTTTACTTAGTTTGGGAAAATTGAAAATTGATTTACCTTCAGATAGAAATATGCACGAGCGTCGTATTAGTTAAATACGGAATCGGTTGTATGGCTAGAACATGAATTTCTTTTATCACGAAATGTAGGTGGAAGGTTCATGATTCTTAAGGCGGGTTAAATACGAGAGTTTTATCCATAGGCAATAATTCTTGACTAGCAACCAAGGAAGATTAATCAAATTGTATCGATAAATTACTTCCCTACATGTTTGTTCTTTGAGCATATATAACTATAGTTCGAGACTCAAATTGTATATTCATTTATATTTAGTATAAATTAGGAAACAAAATCCCCAAAATCTTCTTTACTGCTTGTTGTCTGCATTTTAGAGTTAAAGTTCATTGACACTTGATTCGATTGTTACCTTAGTCCGGTCCACGTAGGATCTCGATGCTTAGCTTACTTGAGCCATTTTACTACTTGTTCGACCACGTGCACTTGCGTGTAGTCATCTAGACAAACAGACAAGTTTTGGCGCCATTGTCGGGGCGGCAATGAAGTAAAATTGTTTTCTTAGTGTTAGTTTACAATTTCGATATAGCTGGCGACAACGTGGGCGATATTTGTTTTAAATTCTTTTTTGATTTTTTTTAGGATACCCTTCTTGACATGACATTGTGGAATACAATTGGTTTAAATGGTGGATACTCATATTTTGGCGAGTCTTGTTTGATTCGGAGGACACCACTTGTGGGAAACACTGCAACATGTGCAACATATGTGGTGTCAAGATGGCCATTGGGATGGCTGTCGAATGCATACTCCCTCCCCGAGCCCCTACTATGATCATACATTGGCTTTCACGAATACGGGCATGCTTTGAAAATGAGGACTTAGGGACATGACTCGAATAGAAGACATGTTGAAGCAACTCTTGACATCCAGAAGCAATGAAGGAGGCGATAAGCGTGTGTGAGGAATCGGCAAGGAGAATGGGAACTTTAGAAAGGATGAGCGTTAAAGTCACGGAGATGATTGCGAGTTGAAGCTTGTGATAAATTCAGTACTCGAGTTATAGGCGAGGTTGCGAGAGGAACTACAAGAGGGAAGACAACGGTGAATTTATGGATAACGCCCAACAATTAGAATCTCTTGAGTGTCCCAAGTGATGGGCCTCGCTCTTATGCAAAATTCATGCACGGAAGAAGAGATAGAGTATACATTTGACATTAATGAAGAGATAAATAGATCTTGAAGATTGCATACAAGCAAGGAGGTCAATAACAATGTAGTTCAGTTGAGGTGTAGTGGACCCCAATCGAAGCATTTTTCAACATTGAGTTTGGGTGACGACATAGAAATAGAGTCTTCCAAGCTTATAGCGAAATGTCTAGAGGAGGACCCAAGCCTAGTATATTTTGAGAAATTTGCTGATTCGGAGATACAAAATGACATCGCTTACTTGAGGCCAATAAGTTCAAAAGACAACATCTCGCTTGGTCATACAATTTTCACCACCACCCTAGAACATAAAAGGAAATTAGAGAAGAAATTAGGGGTGAGATCATATCCTCAAGGTGGAGGAAAAAGTGGTGAAACTTGATACGTCATGCCGCGTGTAAAATTAGTAGCGCTTGGGAGGCAACCCAAGGGGTACCATAGGTACCATTTTTAATTTCTTGCATTAGAGAGTTGATTTTATTTATTCTCATCTTTTGTTGTTTTGTGGAAAGTTAAGCACGAGATGGAGGGAAACTGAGTACCGTGGAGGAAGCTAACAAGCATGGAAGAGAAAAAAAGTGTGGTCGAACACCCACTTGTTGAAAGTTGAGAACGAAGCATCTTTGTCGGCCCGGGCCTAAAGGCCTCCCGGGGCTATTCCTCACCCTTTTTAAATGTTAAGTTGTTGATGCTTGAGGAAAATTTTAAAATTCTTGTGCTTAACGATTTTTGGTGAATGTAATGCGTGTGAGAAATAATTGAAAAAAGAAATAAAATAAATAAATAAATGAATGACTGAAAAAAATTTGTATGCATTAAAACCTATGAATTCTAACCAATTTCTTGTAGTGAATGAATTTCGGAGTTGAGCGGAGGGCAGAAATGTAAATAATCGCAAAGAAAAATTGAGGTGAAAAAATAATAAAAAGTGGCTAGACGGTGAGCCTGCGCGGTGGCTCAGTGTCACGGAGGAGGGCCTCCGCATTACCCTCCGTGACACGTTGAGAAGGCAGTGCGGAATTTTACAAATTCGGAACACTGCCGTAGCTCCAGGTAATCACGGAGGGGATTCTCTCAGCGTTACCCTCAGTGACACGTTGAGGTGTTTTCGCGTCGGGTCACGCCGGGTCACCGGGTAACCCGCCGAAAAATCCTCCTTACAACCGAAATCACTCATTTTTCCCATTTCCCCTCCCCTCCGCGACAAACCCCCAAAAATACCCCCCTTCCCCAACGTGACACGGACCTAGGATCGAAATTTCTTCAGCAACTTTTTCTTGATACCATCGAATTAAAGGTACGTTCTTGAACTTAACCACAATTTTTGCTTAAATTTTTATTTTTTGAGCATGTGAGGTGAGTAAACCTTGCCCTAAGTATAAATTAAGCTTGAATTCATTTAAGTTATTGTTGATTGATGTTCGTAGTATCGTTGTGATTATATGAACTCGATAAATACATGTTTGATTGAATTTTTGCTAAATTGGTAGCTAGGGTTGGTATTTGAATATGAAGAAGTTAAGTGAGTTTGAAATGTGAAATTTTTTCGGTTGTGCATGTTGGGTAAGGTGAATTGTGTTATTCTTAATGTGAATATGCTAAAGACACGATGGATTTTCGGGAGAATGAAATTGTTGAAATTGCATAGAAATTGAGGGGAATTGCATAGGTTTTCGCTGAAAAGTTTTGCTAAGTGCTATGTGATGAAAATGGTATCAATGGTAATATTGTGATTAGTAGTACCGTGAGTAATAAAATTTATACAGTCGAATTCTCTGAATGCATGAGGCATGTTGTTTTTTTTTTGGTAAATTTGAAAAAGAGGATTGTCTTTGGCAGTAATGATGTGCTTATGGCTAAAGACTAAGTGTGGGGTGGCCTGAAAGCAACCCAACCTTAGTCGGCAGCTAATTTTATTTGACTAAGTGGGGTATGCAGCTTGGTTGACGGGGAACAATGGCGGCGGCTCAAGACAAAGGAAAGGGTGCGTCATCGGGCGCGGGAGAAAAAGGATTAGGCCAGGAAGCGAGCGGTCAGCCGCACCCGGCGGTTCCGTAATAACCCGTCAATACGGAACCCGATGGGTGACCGACGAAGGAAGAGTGATGTGTTACACAAGAGGCAAGAATGTCTTCCCCAAGGAGCGTTGCAAAGAAGCTGGTTAGCACGAGAATTCCCAGTGTACACACGGGATTGGCTATTTGTCGAGTAGGAACTTCATCTTTGAAGAGCCCAAGGAGTGCAATCTCCATTTGATTCGAGTTCTCATGCTTGGGAACCCGACGCTCCTTGATCACCGTCAATATAATGGGGGCAAATTATCACTTTCCCAGGCCCAAATGCTGAATGCCATTTGGAGCGCGGGACACGGCGGCCCATGTGCAGCGGTTGAACATCACTCCACGATATGCGGATATCGGATGCTGTGTGTGGAGCCCGTTCGACGACACGTTGGAGTAAGCATAAGGAGAGAGGCTACCATCGAGACACTTCCCCTGCTTGCAAATGAACGGGAAGCCCGGGATGCGGCTCAAAATTGTTTTGTTCCTTCACGTTAGGGGTGCACATGACGAGATGTCACCGAGGATCGTGTGTGCTGGTATATGCCTGATGAGAAAGTGCGGAGATTATGTGGGCGGTGATCATCTCAGCCATGAAAGAAGCCCGGTTGCATCAAGGGCATAGAATGCGAGTTTTGGCCAACTGTGATACATTCTGCGCGGGGCCCTAGATATTGGGAAGAGGCCTGGACTACATCCATGAGATGGATAGGCGTGCGAGTGGATGTCACAAAGACCAAGGCACAGGCACCACTCACGGGCAGTTCTCACACTAGCAGCGAGCATGCCGAGATGATCGATATATGGCCCGCATGTTTGGGATGCGAATGCTGCGGTTGCGCATAGGCGGGAGGCCGGCAACGAGAAGATGAAGCTGTGGCGGCTCGACTTGGACTACCCGTTCGGCAAAAATGCTAGGGCTCTATGCAGTGGGGCGGCTTTGTGGAGCTTTGTGAGATTGAAGATGTGTTTTACCAGGTGAGAGCCATGCCGTGAATACTCGGACGTGAGTCCGGATGAGATGGGGGCGACTCGGATATGGGGGATGCGGCAACGGCACTGATGAAGAAATTGAATACTTGGCTTGATGCGGGGAGTTTCACCACTTATACTTTTGTGCTATCTTTGAATTTTTTGCAGCTGCTTCAGGGTCGTGTTCGGTTTTAAGTGGAAGTAGTTAGGTGTTGGTTGTTTTGTTGTTGTTTATGTTCATATTTTGTTGTTGTGCATTGTGAAAAATTTGTTACCTTGTGATTTTGTGTTTATGTTATTGTATTAATTGTTGAAAGTGTGTGTTTGTTTTGTGTTGTGTGGAGTTGTTGTTAACTGGCACATTGTAAATATTTTTTGGGTTTTTTTATCGATTATCGATATTTTTTTTAAATAATTTTTCGTTTAATTATTTTTATGATTGGAGTTTCTCGGCGTTTGTTTTGGTGTTTACGGAGAATAGTCCCATTGAACCGAAGTCATAAATAGTGACCGTTCCCTATGATGGATGGATGACGACCATCTTAAGGAAAATGTAGTCGATAGGAGTAGTTTTTTTCTTTCGTTTATTTTTCTTTTGTTTGTTTGTATCCCAATCGTGTCGCTACTTTATGGTGCAGGGATTCTTCTTTGCGTGATGTACATGATATTTAGAATGCGAAGGTGATTCGTATGAAAGCATGCAACTTTGTAAATATGTTGAGATACCTAGGCCATAGGTTCAATTCGGTGTGATTGAGGCTTAATGTTTGAATTCTTGTAATTAGCCGATTGAAGAGTCTGTGAATATGTCTTGAGTTGTGCATGTGCATGTAGGTGTGTGGTGAGTTTTGATTATTCCATGCTATTGTGAATTGTATAGAACTTTTTTTGGTGTGTGTGCGAAACGAAATGAGATGTGTAGTGTAGGAAAGGATGTAGAGGTTTCTTTGATTTAACCGAAAGTTTTTTTTTTCATTATCATACCCACCTTGAAAGTACATCCTAGTTAGCCCATTGAGCCTTTAGCCTATTTTTTTCTTTCGTCGAAAAGGTACAAACAAAACTTAACCCATTCTTTTCATTATACGCCAATTTGATCCAAAACTCTTAAGCGCTCAAGAAAAAAATAATTTTCCCACGGTGTCAAGGAGTGAGAAATGTGAGAAAAGAAAGGAAAAGCTGAAGTGGTGAAAGTAAAGAAAAGGTCAAAGAGTGCATTTGCTGTAAATTAAATAAAATGAAGATGTGTAACTAATCTTTGTTATTTAGTCGAGATGTGCTTAAAGAAATGGGGACAAAAATAAATAAAGACTTCAAGAATGGGAGGATGAAGGAAGAGCAATGACCATAATGTTGATGGGATGTATTGAAAAGTGCTTAAGGATGCTAGTCATATTATTGGTTAGCCCGGTGTATACGGATTACGTAGCTTACATTACAACGTTAAGTCGTGATCTTACATCTTGGCGTCCTTATGTTAATTGAGTAATACACTAGAGGCAAGCCTAAGGTTCATGACATGATGCATGTGAATTCTTTGGGAGAGAGAGCGAAATCGTGTTATATATGCCTGCATGTAATGTTTATATGAGTTCATGTGGTTAAAAAAAGGGGAAATTCTCTCTTGTAATGTGAGGGCACATGCTTGACGAAGATTGAATTTCGTGTCGGATATCTTGATCAGCTGATTTGCATGAGTTTGCCGATGCTCGAGTCGATTCTTGAATCTAGGAGGTCTTGATATGTTGAATGTCATTTTATTGATGAGACTATGCATGTTTTCTTGATGATTTGCTATGTTAAAGAATCGGTATGACCGTAGCTTGAATTGTCGAGGCAAAGTAGCTATGCGTGGGTTTCAAATGCATGAGATGTGAGATTATTGTTCGGACGAGCAAGGTTTTAAGTGTGTGGGTAAGTGATCTTGGGCGAGAAATTATATGCTCAAGTGATACTCAAATGCTTCATTTCAACGTGTTTATCTATCGTTATTGGTGCATTCTCATGTAATTTGTGGTTAAAATGTGAATTTATACTAACCAACATGATTAGCTTTGTTTGCGAAAAATGTATTTTAAACTAAGATGCATGTTGGGAGAAATCGGAATGAACTCGGAAGCGACGTGGGATAAATGCTTCCCTACATGTTTTCGTTCTAGCCTCGGCATGCTCATAACTATAGTTGATCAAATTGTATATTTGTTTAGATTTAGTATAAATTAGGAAACAAAATCCCCAAAATCTTCTTTATATTTGTTATGCGCATTTTTAGAGTTTAAGTTCATTGACACTTGATTCGGTTGTTACCTTGGTCCGGTCCTTGTGGGATCGATACTTGACACTTAAGCCATTTTACTACTTGTTCAACCACGTGCACTTGCGTGTAGTCATCTAGACCGGCCAAACAGGGCACAAGGGAGAAGCATGGAAATGATAGCACTTAGAAAGAAGCATGTAATGGCAAAGTGAAGAGCGGGACACGCTAGCGGCATGCCATGAGTCTGTGTGCCACACCCGGCCAACGCGTGCCACGACAGTTGCGCCGCGAAGAAGAGCTGCCAAGACATGGTGCGTTGGCATCGTTCCATGCTGAGCAACGCGCAAATCTCTCGCACAAGACACATCGAAAGACACATTCAAGTAGCTGTCCATGTTTGCTCCATGAAATCGGGGCATTAGGCTCCGTGTCTTGGAAAAATCAGGGTGTTAGTGATGTGCCGTGATTTTAAGACACTTTCGACGCTTAAAACCCACGAGAAGTATACATATTTCGGGTATGTTTATATAGGTATAATGGTGTTTTTTACTTAATGTTGCGGGGAAAATAGGTTCGTAAGTGGCGAGCAAAATAAAGGCGAAAATAGCTGAAGGGTGACTATCCGGCACTTCACAAGTCGTTAGCAGGGGATGCGATACGTTGTTGAAAGCATGGGAAAAAGTTGAAGTTCGAAGAAGAAGGCGAGTGTACTGACGAGTTGATGGAAACTCATTACACACAGTAGCAGTCGTGAGGTCGACCTTGGGCGAGAATTGCATGCCCAAGTGATACTCCAAATGCTTCATTTCGACTTGTTTATCCATTGTTATTGTACATTCTCATGTGATTCTTAGTTAAATGTGAAATTTATACTAACAACATGATTAGTGTTGTTTTGCGAGGTAAAAAGGAAATTTTGGGAAGCTAATACCATGTTGGTTAAGAGCGGGAATGGACTTACAGAGCAAAGGAGTGGAAAATGACAAGGAAACGGCAAAAAAAGGGCTCCTTGAGAAGGAGCCGTGTCCACCTTGCCATCGCGGAGACGTACGCCTCGGATGATTAATTTTGTCAAATTGATGGAAGCTGCGTTACCTCCGTGACATGGAAGCGTGCTCCATGATGCACTCCGTGTCACCGTTGGTACATGTAATTGCACGGAACCTCAAGTTCCGGTGAAGAGGTGTGCGATAGCACCGTGGCTTGGAGGCAAGGCTCGTGATGCCCGGCCCCGTCCACGTTGAGTGCATTTCTGGCTAGCCGTGACTTGCGAGGGTGCGATACCCCGGAAACACCGAGAGGGAGTGCTCAGTGATACACTCGCTGTACGTTGCTGTGCGGGAAAAATTGCAAAGTATAAATAGCACCCTTAGGTTTTATTTTTAAATAATTTGACTTGGTTGGCAAACGTGGGTCTCAGTTGAGAAGCTAAGCTAGGGTTCTTCTCTTTCTCTTTCTCTTTCATCTCAATTGTTTGTATGAATTCTACTTATTTGGCGATGTTTAGTCTACAAATGAGTGGTTAATTCACTTCTTGCTGAGGAGTTAGGAAACAATTATGTGGAATATAATTGTTGATCATTTGGTGTTCATCTTTTCTTCAATGGTTTGTTCTATCCAATTCTTGTTTTTTTACTTTTGCATTAATGTTTGGCCAATGTTAATGTATCTAGAAATCCAATTTTGATTTTGAAAAGGAAAGAAATTGGAATAGAGGTGAGTGGTAAGGATGATCTTTTCTTAAATTTGTGAAAATTGAGAAAAGATTTACATTGGAAAGTAGAAATATATGCGAAAGTTGTATTACTCATGTGTGGAATCGGTTATGTATGGCTAGAGCATGAAATTCTTTTATCACGAAATGTAGATTAAGGTCTCATGATTCTTAAATTTGATAGAGTCGAAAAGTCAATCCATAGGCAATAAATCTGACTAGCAACCGAAAAAGAAAAGATTAGGTAATTGAATTGATAAATTACTTCCGCATGTTTTTCTTAACCTCGGCTTGCTCGTACTATTGTTCGAGACTCAAATTATAATCTTGACTTAGATTCTCGTACTTAGTAAACTTGAACTCTTAAAACATTATTTATTTGGTTATGCGCATTCATAAAAGATATAGTTCACCGACGCTTAAGTTAATTAATATCGTAGTTACGTACGTAGGATCGATACTTGGCTTGAAATAAGCCATTGTACTGCTTGTTCGATCACGTGCACTTGCGTGTAGTCATCACAATCCGAACAAGTTTTTGGCGCCGTTGCCGGGGCCAGCAATTTGTAAATTTATTTTCTTAGTGTTAGTTTACAAATTCTAAATAAGTGTGACAACTTCGTCTTAGCCTTTCTCTTGCGGTCAATTCTTCGAGCGTTGGCAGAGATAAGGAGTTGGTGAATTCATTTATAAATTGGGAGGAACAATATCATCGTCAAGGAAGCTCTAGAAGATCTTTATGATTGCTAGGCGGAAGTGCGGAGCAACAAGCAGAATCCACCACTTGTGAGCGGTTTAGTGCGAGGAAGCGGCGACAAGGCCGGTTGCGAAGTAACATCCACATGCAAACAATGTCACATCTAGTATTCGCGCGAACGGGGAGGAGGTTTGAGCTTAAAACGGGAACATGGTGCGGTTGTTGCACACCGGCGGGCAATTCCACGAGGTCTCCTCATGAAGATCCACAACAACATCTCCAAAACTTTGGAGATAAGTGACACCCATCCCGCTGGAGTATCATCCGACTATGTGAGGCCCACATTATTCCCATTTTAGTTATTGGGGGAAGAAAGAAGGTTGTTGAAAGATGAACCACCTAACTCCATCACTACTTGGGATGAATTCGCAAGAAAGTTTTGGATACGATTCTTTCCATCACAGAAACTTGACAAGACTTAAGTCGAGATTCTAAGTTTTAACAAAGAAGAGGGGTGGGTTTGTATCCAAGCTTGGAAAAGGTTCAAATCAATGTTAAGAGTTGTCCTCACCATCACCGGTCTAATGATGTGTTGGTGCATACATTCATTGAGGGTTTGGAACCACATAAAAAAATTTTGCTAGGCTTCGACAGCGGGGGCGAGGCATTAGAAAAGACTTATTAGGAGCTTTATACTTTGTTAAATCGTATTTCACGGGAAATCCCAGAATGGAATGCGGACTCATCACGGAGACAGGAAACGGCGGGAGTCTTCGAGGTGGATGGTTTTATAGCTATCGTTGCATAGATAGCTGCCTTGCAAATCAACTCAACACCACTTTAGCGGTATGAGCTTGAATCAAGCACAAGCCCCGAGTCAATGTGATTCAGCTATGGTTTGACGTATGTGGGAGTAATGAACACTCAGCGAGTGTTGTGGTGCAATCCCGAGATTCGGTAAACTTTGTTGGGAACATCTAGAGGAATAATAACCAACGAGTGTAAGCATGATTTCAACTCAAATTAGAGGAATCATCGAATTTCTCTTGGGATAGTAATAGCCATAAAGGGCGAGTTCGAATCGGGGTGTGCAGTGAAATGAAGGGGGCATCGAATTTTCGGTCTCCTGCAGAGAGCAATGCCTCTCCACCACCCAACGGCATTGAGGACATGTTCAAAACAATTATAGCTAACCAAGTACAAATACGGGCGATTATGTGAAATTAGCCGGGCGACATGAAAAATCAGCGGTTAGCTACAAGGCGTTGGAGTACGGTTTGGACAACTAGGCGGAGCTCAAGAAACACCGAGGCCCGAGAGGAGGACTGCAGAGTGACCTTGACCCAAATCCCAAGAGGTCAATGTGGTGACCACAAGGGAGTGGAGTACAACTTAAGGTGGAGCGGAAAGACCACCTCGACAATCGAAGTGAAAAGATGGGGAACATGATGATGATGAGAGGAGAAGGAAAAGGCGAGTGAGTGAAGACCCACACCACCGTTCCCTCAAAGATTAGCAGAGAAGCACAAGGAAGAAGCTTGCTTTAAGAAGTTCATGGAGTCTTTGAAAGCAGGTACACATTAATTTACCTTTGGTGATGTTTTGCGAGGAGTCTTAGAAATATGCAAAGTATCAAGGACATCGTAGCAAACAAAAGTAGATTGACGGAGTGTGCTACAGTGAAAACTCTGCGAGGAGTGCACTTTGTATACGGAAACGGGTTTCGATAAAGCTCAAGGACCTGGGAGCTTTACCATTCGAATCACAATCGGGCAGAGTATCCGGGCTCGCGGACTATGTGATTTGGGAGCAAGCATAAACTTGATGCCGACATCGGTGTTCCAGAAGTTGGAGCTTGGAAGTCCTAGACAACCTACTGTGATCTTACAGCTAGATGACCGTTCTTTGGCCAGATCGGATGGTATTGTGGAGGATGTGCTAGTACAGTGATCCTCATTTTCCCGATAGATTTTATTATCTTGGATTTTAGTAGGATGCGGAAGTCCCATTTGTTTTGGGGCAATCCCTTTCTTGGCTAACGGGCGAGCATTGATTGATGTGGCTGCGGGGCAGCTAACCATGCGCGCATGATAAGATGGAGGTGTTTGTGTGTATAAGGGTATGAAAGCTTTCGGCCATTTATGAGGAGCTATCGGCAATCAATGTGCTAAACAGGAAGCAATTCTTCAGATTGTTGATTCTCGGAGATCTTTGGAGAGAGTGTTGATGGGCTCACGATCATTTCGGAGGCAGGGCTACTTATGAGATGGTGCAAATGTTGAACGAACCAAAATGGTTTCCCGGGAAGCAAGACTTTCGGCCATTGATGAGGTCCTTGGAACCATTTCAAAAACCATCTATGGAGGCTTGCAAAGCTGGAGTTGAACTGTGCCTCCACATCTGAAGTATGTATTTTTGGGGGAAGATGACACCTTTCCATTCATCATCTACGAAGGCGACGAGAGGCATAGGTGAAGGATGCATTAGTGGTTCTCAGGTGGTGGAAAAGAAAGCAATGGGGTGGCAAGTAATCGGACATTAGGGAATCAATCCGGCTTTTTGCACACACGGGATTTTTATGGAAGAAGGAGCAAAGCCATACGTACAACATCGGCGGAGGTTGAGTCCAGGGTGATGAAGGATAGTTAGGAAGGAAGTGATCAAGTGGCTTGATGCGGGTGTGGTCTATCCCATTTCGGACGGTGAATGGGTCGGTCTGATTAAGTGTCCCAAAGAAAAGGAGGAGATGACCGTGGTCACCAACGAGAAGAATGAGTTGTTCCTACGAGCACGATCCACGAGGCTGGAGAATTTGCATGGACTCAGGAAGCTGTGAAGCCACGGAAAGATCATTATCTATTCTATTTATTGATTAGATATTGGATAGGTTTGCAGGTCAAGAATATTATTGTTTCCTTGATGGATATTCTAGCTATAACCAAATAGCCATAGCCTTTGGAGGACCGGGAGAAGACCACTTTTACATGTCCTTATGGGACATATGCTTTCAGGCGGATGCCATTAGGTCTATGAAATGCACCGCCACATTCCAGAAATGCATGATAGCGATCTTTCACGATATGGTGGAAGATTTCGTCGGAATATTTATGGATGATTTTACGTTTTCGTGGTCGTTTGCTATGTCTTTGCGAAGTCTTGACGGGGGTGCTAGCTCGATGTGAACACTCCAACCTTGTACTCAAGCGGAGAAATTTCATTTTAGTTAAGGAGGGTATCGTCACTTTGTCATGAGTGTCATGCAAGGGGTTGAAGTCGTCATGCAAAGATCAATGTGATCGAAAAGCTACCACCACCGGTGTCGATGAAGGGTGTTCGTAGTTTTCTCGGACATGCGGGGGTTCTATAGATGGTTCATCAAGAACTTCTCTAAAATTTCTAGATCGATATTGGGGTTGTTAGAAAAGAGGTGAAGTTTGAGTTTGACGAAGATTTTATTAACGAGGAGTTGAAACGAAGCTAGTAGAAACACCCTATTCTCATTTCTCGGGATTGGGAGCAGCGGGTTTGAATTAATGTGTGATGCAAGTGATATGGAGTGTAGGGCTGTATTGGGGCAACGGGAGGGAATGAGAATTTTTCATTCCATTCATTATGCAAACAAAACACTTGGCCTTGGCCAAGTCAATTATACGGTCACGGATAAGGAGATGCTAGCATTGGTGTTCGCGTTTGATAAGTCGGGTCTACTTGGTGGATTCTAAAGTAGTAGTGTATACCGTCATGCAAACAATTGTGGTATCATTTAACAAGAAGGAATGCAAAGCAGACTAATTAGATGGATATTGTTGTTACAAAGAGTTTCACCTAAATTCCCGGGATAGAAAAGAGTGCGAGAATCAAGTGGCGGATCACTGCGTCGCGATTGGAAAGTCGGTTGCATGTGAAGAAAATTTGACAACATAAGGATGAGTTCCAGGATGTGCAGCTCTTGGCAATAAGGGAAGGCTGAAATCCCCTTGAGTATGCATACATGGTGTAGATTTATTTCAGTGAGGTAGTCTGTCCACCGGAGGCTACGGCTCGGTAAAGAAGAAGTTGAACATGATTGCGAGGTATTACATTTGGAATGAACCGTACTTGTTTAAGGGGCCTAGGATCGAGGTGAGAAGATGCATTCTAGAGAGCCGGTGCGAAGTATTGAGGAGTTGTAACTCATCATTGTATGGAGGGCTCACGGAGGTGAGTGGACGAGCGCACAGGTGTTACGTTCGGGTTTCTTTTGGCTTACACTTTTAGAAGACTCTATGGCATACGTAAAAATGTGTGATAGATGTCAAGAAACGGCACAATTGGTAGAAGCGAGGAGATGCCACTTGGCTGATATTAGAAGTGGAGATCTTTGATGTATGAGGGAATAGATTTCATGTGGGCCACGTTCCCACCGTCATTTGTGTCGTTACATCTTGGTAGTCGTTGATTATGTATCTAAGTGGGTCGAGGCAACAACTTGCCCTAGGAATGACAACAAGGTGGTGACAAAATTTGTGAAAAAGCATATTTTCACAAGGTTCGGGACACTCAGAGCCATTATCGGTGATGGAGGGGCTCATTTTGTAATTGCAAGTTTCAAGAATTTGCTAGCTAAGTATGGGGTGCGCCACAAGATAGCAACATCGTATCATCCCAAAACTAGTGGGCAAGTGGAGGTGTCGAACAGAGAGATAAAGCAGATTCTACGAAGGCGGTGAATGCAAACGAGGTGGTGGTCAAGCAAGCTCGACGATGCGTTGTGGGCTTATAGAAGCTGCGTTCAAGACACCCATTGGGACTTCTCAGTAGATATTGGTCTATGGAAAGGCATGTCACCTGTTTGGAGCATCGAGCTTTTTGGGTAGTGAGAAAGTTGAACATGGATCGAGCTAGAGAAGGGAAGAAGACGGCCCACCCAGCTTCGGCGAACAGTGATTTTCGATGGCATGCTTATGAAAGTGCCAAATGCTACAAGGAGAAAACGAAGAGGTGGCACGATAGGATATAGTCGTCGGATATTTGGCTAGGGGCAGAAAGTTTTTTAATTTAAGGTTGAAGCTTTTTCTAGGTAAATTGCGGTCCAAATGGTTAAGGCCGTTTGAAGTGGTGAGAAAGACCACACGGGGCGGTGGAGTTGTGGAAAAGAGAGAAGAAGATAGAGAGGTGCCACATTTTTGGTGAATGAGCAACGATGTAAGAGGTATTGGGGTAGGGGCGTTATTCGAGAGAAGGCGTCCATCACTCTAGAGGATGATTGAGCATGAATGGCATCGGCGCAATGGTAAATCGAGGCTGTGCGAGGAGGCAACCTGTGAATGTGTTGTCATAGAAGAAGTAGATTTATTTGAAAAAAAAAAAAAAAAGAAAAAATTAAAAAAACAAAAAAAATAAAAATATTTTTTTTTGCGTTGAAACCTATGAATTCTAACAAAATTTCTTGTGGTGAAATAATTTTCAGGTGGAACGGAGGGCAAAAATGTAAAAAAGCGCAAAAAAAAATTGAGGTGAGAAAATAAAAATTTGCACATTATATTGAGTACGCGCGATGGCTCCGTGTGTCACGGAGGAGGGCCTCCGCGTTACTCTCCATGACACGTTGAGGCCTATTAAGATTTTTTGAAATCATGAATGCTGCACGATCTTTCAGTTTCCGCAGAGGCAATGCTTTCCGTGATTGCACTCCCGAAGTGACACGTTGAGGTTATTTAGGTGTCAGGGTAACCCGTGCAGAACCCCTTTTAAACTAAATTTCCTTCATTTTCTTCCACTTTCACATTCCCTCCGTGACCCGCTGAAATCACCTTCTCCCCCAACGTGAAGCGGACTGGGGATCAATTTTCTTCGAGTTTTCTTCGATTTCATCAAAGTAAAGGTATGTTCTTGATTTTTCCTTATTTTTGCTTCAAATTTTCGATTCTTGAACATGTTTGGTGATTGGCTTGCTTGCCTAAGTGAGAAATGAGCTTGAATTCACTTAGTTATGATGGAATGATGTTCATAGTATCATTGTGAGTATATGAACGCAATGAAGGCATGTTTATTGAAATTCTTGCGAAATTGGTAGCTAGGGTTGAAGGTGGAATAGGGGAGAAGACAAATTTCTTTGAAATGTTGAAAATCAAATTGGGTTGTGCATGTTGGGTGAAGTGAAATGTATATGTGTGTATGTAGAATATGCTAAGTTAGAAGAGGAATTTTCGGGATTATGCAATTGAAACTACATTAGGTTGTTGAAAAATTGCTAAGTGCTATGATGATATGAGTGAATCGATGGAGAAATTTGTATTCATTATACGAAAGTCTGAGTAGTACATAGTAATTGTTCCATTGACTTATATGAATGCACTAAGTAGGTTGAATGTTAAGAATAGAAAAATCATGAATGTCTTGTCGAGAAGCTTGTTAGTTGCGTCTTAAGACTAAGTGTGGGGTGATCAATTAAGCCCAACCTTAGTTGTAGCTAATTATGATGTGCATAACATTGGGACTGTATGTTTGAATGTACGAAGCAATGTCGGCGGCAGACAGGCGGCGCATCGATCGGGCGCCGGGTCGGGTGGGAGCCGAGTTCCGGCGGCACCCGGCGGTTCTAGGAGTCAACGGCCCGACAATACGGAACCATATAGGTAGCGATGAGGGAAGAAGTGGTATGCTAAACATAAAGAAACCAAATACTTAGGAGGAAGCCGGATCGCACGGGAGCGCTAGCACGAAATTCCGCGAATTGGCATAGGATTGACACGCTAGGATAAACTTCATCTTCGAAGAGCCCGGGGAGTGCAATATCCATCTTATCACAGAGTTTTATGCCAGCGGGCAGGCCTTACGCGGTCACACGGTAAAATCAGAGGGAAGGTTGTCACTTTTGAGCCCACATCCACTTGAATGCAGTAGGGGCGCGGGACCACGGGGAACGCTCATGTCTCGCCCGGCGGTGAACATCCACTCCACCCTATGCGGACATCGGATACCCTGTAGCGGAGCCCGATCGACGGCCAAGTGGGGTAGGCACAAGAGGGGCTACCATCGGTGTGCCTACTCGGATGAGCGAGGAAGCTAATTTGGTTGATGATTGTTGTTCTGCCTAATCCGGGGGTGCACATGACGAGATGTCACCGGGATAGAGTTTGCTTGGTGTCCTGATGAAGGGTTGGAAATTAATGTGGGGTGGTGATCATCTCCGCCATGAAGAAAGCCCAAGTTGCATGGGGGCATAGATCACGAGTTCGGTGAGATACGCTTACCACGTTCTGAGGGGCCATGATGTTGAGGAGGAGGCTCTTTTTAGTTACATCCAATAGATCAACAGGCGTGCCTTGGATGTCACTAAAACCAAGGCACCTTACACTACACTATGGTCGGTGCTCACACTAGCCGGCGACATGCTCGGGATGACGATATGGCTTGTGTACGGGATACGAGATGTTGCGGCTACGCATCGGCGGCCCAGAGCAGCGGAGGATGAGCTGTGGCAGGTCGAGTTGGATTACCAATTCAACGAGAATGCTTTATGCAGAGTGGGGCCCACATTTGTGGAGCCCATGGATGATGATGTCCCTACCGATGAGGAGACACGCGGGAGGACTCGAGATGTTGAAGTCGGGCGAGGACGGGCGGTGTGACATGGGAGACTAAACAATGGCACCCGATGAAGAAGTTGAATACTTCGATTGATCAGGGACTTTCACCACCCAACCTTTGTGATATGTTGAAATTATGTGAACAGGGGCAGTGTTCGGTTTAATGGGGTGGTAGTTAGGTGCCCATTGCTTTTGTTATGTTTTTGTTTTAAAGTGTGTTGTGCTTTTGCTAAATGTGACCTTGTGACTACATTGTTTGTGTGTTACGTATTAATTTGGTGTTTGTAATAAATGTTGAGCTGCTTTGTGTTGTGTTGAGCTGTTTTTGGTTGTGTTGTGTAAATAATTTTTCAAATTAATATTTTATCTTTCTCTATCAAAAATTTTAAATTTTTTTGTTGAATTTCTTTTATGTTGGGTTTCTCGCTTTGTTTCCGGTGCTTTTACCGAGAATCATCCCATTGAACCGAAAGAACGTAAATAGTGCCGTTCCCTATGATGGATGGATGATGACCGTCTTAAGGGAAATGTAGTCGATAGGAGTAGTTTTTTCTTTCTTTTCTTTCTTTTGTTTGTTTCCCAAGCAATGTCGCTACTTCATGGTTCGAATTCTTGTTACGTGTTGTACATGATAGTAAGATGCAAAGGTGATTCGTATGAAAGCATGCAAATGTGTAAACATGTTGATATACCTAGGCTATAGAGTTCGATCGGTTTGATCGAGCTTAATAGTGAATTCTTGTAATTAGTTGATTGAAGGAGTACGTGAATATGTCTTGAGTTGAGCATGTGCAATGAGTGTGAGGTGAGGTTTCGACTATTCCGCCCTTTATTTTGAAGTGTCTAGAACTTGCACAATTGGTGTACTAAATGAAATGAAGGATGTGGATTGTAGGAAAAAGGATGTAGGCATTTCTTTGAATAACCCGAAAGTTTCTCCCTTATCGTACCTACCTTGAATGTACATCTAGTTAGCCCCATTGAGCCTTTAGCCTATTTTTCTTTCTTTGAGGTACAAACCGAGCTTAATCCCTTGTTTTTCATTAGCCATGAATCTGATCCTAAACTCTTAAGCACTTAAGAAAAACAATTTTCCACGGTGTAAAGGAGTGAGAATTGTGGCTTAGCGGAAGGAAAGTGAAGTTGTGAAAGTTGAAGAAAAAGGTCAAGGTGCACTTGTTGAAATTAAAAGTAAAGATGTATAACTAATCTTTGCTGAATGCGTCAGGTATTGGCAAGAAATGGGAGCAAAAACAAGAAAAAATTTCAGGAATGAGAGAGGATGAAGGAAGGAGCAATAAGTAATGAAGGTGGGATGTATTGAAAAGCGCTTAGGAAGCTAGTTGCTATTGTTGTTAGCCCCGGTATTTACTAGTTCCTTAGATTACACTACAAACAATTAAGTCCTACGTGATCTTCTGTCATGTGTCCTTATATTAGTGAAGTAATACACTACAAGCAAGCCTATAGGTTCATGACATGATGCATGTGAATTCGTTGGGAGAAGCTAAATCGTATTCATATACCCCACATCTTAGTGCTTTGGAAATCATATGATGATGGGAAATTCTCTTTGTGTTGTGAGGGCACATGCTTGGCCAGTAAATTTCGTGTGGAATGTCTTGATGGAGTTGATTTGCACGGTTTGCAGATAGAAATGGAATTCTTGAGCTTAGAGATCTTAATATGTGATGTACTTCATTGTATTGATTATACCATGCATATTTTCTTGATGATACACTATATTAAATAATTAGTATAACCGTAACTTGAATGAATTAGTCAAAGTAACCATGCGTGAGTGTCATTTATGAGTTGTATAAGTATTGTTTGAGGACGAACAAGGTTTTAAGTGTGGGGTAAGGGATCTTGGGAAGAATTGCATGAAGTACTCAAATTCTTCATTTTGACTTGTTTATCTATAGTTATTGTACATTCTCATGTGATTCTTAGTTGAATGTGAATTTATACCCCAACCAACATGATTAGTGTTGTTTTCGAGTAACGAAATTTTGGGAAGCTAATATACATGTTGGTGAAAGAGCGAGAATGGACTTGGAAACAAGTAGTGAAAAAATGACAAGGAAAGTAAAATAAAGGGCTACGCGAAGGAGTAGTGTCACCATTTTGTCATGTTGGAGGCATTACGCCTCGGATGAATTAATTTTGTCAAATTCCGGTGGAAGCTGCGTTACCTCCCGTGACACGAGAGGCAATGCTCTGTGATTCCTCCGTGTCGCGTTGAGTGTAATTACACGGAACCTCAAGTTCCGGTGAAGGTGCTTGATAGCACCGTGGCATAGAGCAAGGCTCCCGCGTGCAAGCAAAATGCACGTTATGGTGCACATTTTCCTTCGACTTCCGGTGAGGGTCCGCGATACCTAGTGGCACGGAGGGAGTGCTGCGATACACTCCATGCACATTGCTTGTTATTAGGGAAAAATTCTCAAGAGTATAAATAGAAAACTTAGGTTTTATTTTAAACATTCTGACTTGGTTGAGCAAGAACGTGGGTTACGAAGCGAGTTGAGAGGACGAAAATTCTAGGGTTCTTCTCTTTCTCTTTCTCTTTAATCTCAATTGTTTGTATGAATTCTACTTATTTGTTGATGTTTAATCCACAAATGAGTGGCTGGTCACTAACTGGCGAGGTTAAGAATAATTGTAGTGGAATGTAACTTGATCATTTTGATCTTTTCTTCAATGGTTGTTCTATCTTTTCTTGTTCTTACGGCATTACTATTTGGCCAATGTTAATGTATATCTAGAAATCCAATTTTGATTTTGAAAGGAAGAAATTGGACAGAGGTGAATTGGTAAGATATGATCTTTCTTGTTGTGAATTGAGAAAAGATTTACATTCGGGGAATAGAAATATATTTGAAGTTTTTATTAGTCAATTAAGGAATCGGTTATGTATGGCTAGAGCATGAAATTCTTTTATCACGGAAATGTAGATTAAGGTCTCATGATTCTTAAATTGGATAGGAGTCGAAAGATCCAATCCACGAGGCAATAAATTTACGACTAGCAACCGAAGAAAAGATTAGTAGGTGAATTGATAAATTTCTTCCTGCATGTTTGTCTTAACCTCAGCTTGCTCATTGCTATTGTTCGAGACTCAAATTATAATCTTGACTTAGATTCTCATTACTTAGTAAACTTGAACTCTTAAAACATTATTTATTTGGTTGTACGCATTCATAAAGATATAGTTCGCGCTTAAGTTAATTAATACCGTGGTTTAGTCCACATTAAGGATCGATACTTGGCTTGAAATAAACCACTTTACTGCCTTATTCGATCACGTGCACTTGCGTGTAGTCATCACAATCCGAGCAGTCAACCATGAAGGATGAGAGATAAAATCTTAACAAAGTGACGGTGAAGTTGGCAGCAGAGACATAACGAGTCGTCACATGAAGAAACGACTTCATTGGAAGATATTGGAATCAGAGTAGGGTGCTGGAGTTTGGAGGAATTGAGCCACGAGGGACCTCATGACTCGTGCTCGAGCCCACGACAAGTCGTTAGGTGACTTCGTTGCCACAAGCTAGTGCGTTCTTTGGGGGCGGCTTGTTTTAAGCAAGGCACGACACGTCGAAGGCCAAACGAATCGTCGCAAGCCGTTGCCCACTTTGCCGACCTGGTTTCAGTTTTAATTAGGAAAAGGACTTCTTGGAATTTATAAATACACAATTTAGGTTTAATTTTGAAAAAAAAAATATGATCGATAACGGTTATAGAGTAATTGAGAGAGAGCGCGATTTTATTAGTTTTCAACTAGAATTTTGGTATTAATCAATTGTCTTGAGTCAAGAAACAAAAGCAACATTGGAATTTTGTCATGACCGAGAGGGGACGAATCGTTGACCTGAGGACCAAAGGGACCACAAAAGAGGCCCCCCAAGTCAACGCATGGAATAAGCATTCACTATCTCAGTCAATAAACATGAAGCAAAACATAAATATAGCGAGCGGAAGTCCAGCAGGTATAACAACGAATAAACATCGAGTTGAATACATGTTGAAGTTTGAATAGTCTCTAATGCGGACGGTAGGCGACCCCAACACCCCCGGCTAGCTCGAAATGCGAGCGAAGGTACGCTCAAAATGGCGAAAGTCTAGTCCTCGAAGGGATGAGGACTCACCAAACAGAAAAATGCTAACTCGATAGGCAGCTACGAACGAGGATGAACACGAGGGCAATCTGCATCATGAAATGATGCGGCATATAAATATGCGGTCGGTACATGGAATGTACCGAGTATGCAAGGTAAGTAAAACCGCTTTAATAATAAAATCAGCTAAATCCAGTCATACATATATATAATAAACTTTAAGAATAAGTAGGAGAACACATGCATTAGTGCGAAATCGAACTTTATCATAACGTGCTCATGCATGGCTTTAGAACATTATGGCTGACTCGAATGACTCAAACATAAATCATAACATTTATAATAGTTAGACAATGAGTCAAACCTCGCTTTCCCAACATACATGCTTAAGATAATCATCCTCATTAATGGATATGCAAATCTAAATCTTATAGACAATGGGAGACTCATCATAGCAGAGCATACCACAATAGAGCTTATGTGGTCCCAACTATCACACTCAAGTGGGTAGAGTCGTCCATAACCTTGCCGGTGATGGAGCGATACCATGATATCGATATCAAGTTCAAGGGCCAATTGGAGTGGGGATAACTCACAAGGGAGGAGTCCCAATAATATAATAGAATCCAATCTACGTTGGCGCGTAGTTGACGGGGCATAGGGTAGTCAACCCTTGCTTGGCTGATTAGACTCTTCTCCCAAAACATGCAATGCTCTACATCGATAAATACGAGCTCAACATCGTCTAGTGACGAGAAGCTCAACATGAATTCATGAATAAACTCAACATCGTATGAAATGAAGCTAAACATTGTCTATTGACAAAGCTCATTATGAAATCATGCATGCATTAGACATGCCTTATAAATATGAAGCTCAACAATGTCATCATAAGGCAAAAACATAATAGAATCATACTTAAACCAAACATCATGTGAAATGAAGGTTAATTCCAACATATATTTAAATTATGAATTCATGCATATGAAGCTTACTATGACACATACCACAAGCTCAAGAATAGTGGGAAGGCTTCATACAAATCGTAATGGTAGGCTACTTTAGAATTATCACTTCATTATCACCAACATGAGGTCTTTCCAAAACCTTATCACGCTTGAACCCATTAAAATTTGAAACATTTTAATTTGGAAGATTTCACTCCAACACGAAATAATATAGTCAATTCAATAAAATCGACATTTATACGCACCATCGGGCACTACCCAAAGCTTCTATGCATGGGTATATTTAACCTTCTTTGAAAACCCCATCAAAATCATGGGTAAGATTGAAAACATGCTTTTCATCACATATTCCCTCATCATCACATTATATAAGGAACTCCCCACACATAGGAGTTCTAGATTCAATTTTAGAAAAAATTTTGTAAAATAAATTAAGATAGAATCCACCCAAGCTCAATAAATCATCAATATCAACTCAATTAATTATACCCATGAGTAGAAGGTAGGAATCATGCGGTTAGTGAAAACCCATACTTGATCTCACAAATAAGTCACAAATTAATAGGAATGGGCATGGGTGTGGAAAAAGCACCCACTCATTGACTTACATGCAAGGATTGAAGAATCTTATCTCTTCCAAATTACGAGTGAACATGAAATCCTTGAATTTCTTCTCACTTTCTCCCCTTCATGCAACCTACCCTTGCATACATGAAGAAAATAGCCTAGATAGGTCTTTCCTAGCTTAAAACCCTCTATTACGAGCTCAAAACGACATAGTATAGGCCCTTAGAACTTAGGAATTACAAGAAAAGCCCTTGCGAAATCGGCTGAAAATAACTATCGGGGGTCCTAACGGACGACGGCTTGATCTTCGTTACTAGGGCTTACAATCTGTTTGATCACCCATAAAAGTAAACTGCCTCATCATTCATGAAATTTCCCTTTGTTTTGGTAATGGCTAACCTAATGGGTCGTTAGGGCGCGACTGACTCGTCGGAGTGCCACCCATCGAGGTACTGCTTGGATAAGCCTTGCTAACTTTCCCCGGGACCAACCAACGAATGACTTGACGACTCGTGGTTAGTGACCACGAGTCGTTACATCCCCGTGAGGGCCTCGAGTCCTCAACATCTCATCCCTTCCCACGAGCCACCTGATGACTGTTATGCCTCTTCGTGAGTCGTCCAAGCGGCAGATTCACACCCAACTTCTTTGCAACATTTTCATTTTCTCGGAATTCACTTCGAGGTCGTTCCTTAATTCTTGGGGTAAAACAATATCTCCCCCTTGGGAACATTGTCCTCGAGATGTTATAAACAAGAAGAAAACCCAAAAACAACAATCACTACATATATAGAAAAGCTAATCATTGACTTTCAAACCGAAAACTAACGGAACGACTACCCTCGAAGAGAATCACATAAATTTGGTCAAAGTTGAGACATCACATATATATATATATATATATATATATCATATCATATCATAAAAACAAACTTATTCGCATGAATAGAACATGAAAAACTAAATAGAGGTTTAGGGCAAAAATTTGATGCCTCAAGCGAAGTTGAGCCGTAGGGAGCAAATGAGGGTATGTAGCAATCATATCCACTTTGGCCTCCCACATAGCTCCTTAAACATGTTGATTCCTCCAAAAAACCTTAACTGAAGCAACGCTTTTTGTTCCTCCAACCTCCGAACTTGTCGATCAAAATTTCAATCGAATTTTTATAGCGAGGCTATCTTTTCACACCAATATTTTCTATTGGAACTACCAAGGATGGATCACCCAAACACTTTTTCAACATCGATACATGGAACACGAAGGATGAGCGAAGCAAATATATGGAAGCAAGTTCAATTCATACGCCACCTTACCAACTCTCCTCACAACCGATAGGACCAACATAGCGAGGATTGAATTTACCTTTCTTTCCAATAGTATGACTCCTTCATGGGGAGATACCTTTAGAAACACCCCGAGTCATCTGCATCAAACTCCAAATCTCTTCTCCTCACATCGGCATACGATTCTGGCAACTGCGAGGGTTTCGGCCGGTCCCTTATCAAGCCCCGAGCCTTCACCGTCGCCTCATGAACGAGTGCCGGACCTATCATGGGCTACGCCTCACCAACCTCAAACCATCCAACTGGGAGATCTACACCTTCGCTAGTGAGGGCCTCAAAATGGTGCCATATGGATAATAGAGTGGTAACCTATTATTATAAGCAAACTCGATCGAGGGCAATAATCATCCCAACTTCCTTTGAAATCCATCACATGCCACTCCAACATATCCTCAAAGAGTCGAATGGTTCATTCTACATGGTTGTCTGTCCCCGAGGTGAAAAGTTGTGCTTAGCTTAACACGAGTCCCAAGCCCTTTTTAAACGAACACCAAAATTGAGAAGTAAGCTCCCGAGTACCTCGATCCGAAATAATGAGCAAGGGCACTCCATGAAGCCGAACCAACTCCCGGATATACAACTTAGCATAATCTTACCAACTGAATGCGTGGTCTTGATCGGTAGGAGTGTACGGCCTTGGTCAACTTTGTCCACCACAACCAAATAGAGTCGTATTGCCGGCGAGTGCGGGTAGACCTATAATGAAGTCCATATTGATTTCTTCCCACTTCCAAGTGGGAATGGCAATATCTAAAGTACATCTCTAGGTCTTTGATTCTCGCTTTTACTGGCGACGAGTTTAGACACTTTGCTACGAACTCCACAATATCCCTTCATATCATCCCACCAATAGATTTCTTGCAAATCCCGATAGATTTTAAGTGGATCTACGGATGAATAAGAATATCATGTGCCATGTGGCTCGGGTATCTTAACTCTCAAATTATCAACGTCACAAACACATAGCAAACCCTAGTATTGTAGCTCACCATCTCCCCACAGGATAAAACCTCCACCCCACTTTTGACTCCGCTTAGCCTCCTTCGGCTTCCCCAATATTGGATCCTCATCTTCAGGGATTTAAGATCAACTACCAAGGGCGATTCGACCCGTTATGCGCAACAACAACACCATCGGTCGAATCGAGCAATCTAACTCCCAACCTCGCAAGCGGTGAACATCTTTCACCAATTCCTTCTTCCCACCACATTCACCTGGGACACACTCTCCATTGAGAGTCTACTAAGTGCATCCACAACCATAGCTTGCCCATGTGGTAATGGAAACTCATGTCATAATCCTTAAGTAACTCCAACCACCTCCTTTGCCTAATATTTAGATCTTTTTGTGTGAACACATATTGCAAGCTCTTGTGGTCACAGTAAATACATCCACGTGGATCCCATACAAGTAATGTCGCAATACCTTCGATGTAAATATCACGCGGACCAATTCAAGATCGTGGAGTCGAGATAATTCTAACTTTTCATGCACTTTCTCTTTGTCGAGAGGCATAAGCTATCACCCTCCCCTTGTTGCATCAACACACACCCAAGTCCAACTCGAGAAGAATCACAATACACCACAAGCCCATTACCCTCGGGTAGGGTCAAGGCGGTGCGCCAATTCGAGCCTTCAACTCTTGGAAGCTTTTTCTCACAAGCCTCCGACCATTGAGCTTTGCAGCTAGCCACGAGTCAACTTAGTCAAAGGCGCTGCAATGGTTGAGAAACCCTCCACAAGCCTCAGATAGTAGCTAGCTAAGCCCAAAAACTTCTGAATGTCGAAGGATTCAACTGATGCGGACCAATTTTTCACACCTCTAGTTTCTGTAGTGTCTACTTTTATGCCTTCACTATACACCACATAGCCCGAAGAATGCCATATAGTCCAACCAAAACTCACACTTCTTGAACTGCATACAATTGGTTGTCCTTTAGGGTATGAAGCACTACTCTCAGAAGTGGCGGCATGCTCTCACCGCTTAAGTATACCAAAATGTAATCAATGAACACGATCTAAAGCATATCCAAATATAAGCAGACACCTGTTCGGTAGGTCCCATAAAAGCTACGGGAGCTTCGTTAGGTCAAAAGACATAACTACAAACTCGTAATGCCATACCGTGTTACGAATACGGGTCTTCGGGATATCACTCTCTAGGGCACTACGAGTTGATGATACCCGGATCGAGATGCATCTTCGAAAACACTTCGCACCACACGAAGCTGATTTAACAAATCCTTCGATCTAGGTAGGGATACATGTTCTTTAAAGTGACTTTGTTCAACTATCGATAATTAATGAACATACAAAGGGAACCATCTTTCTTATGAACAAGCAATAAATTTACACCCGTAGGGGCTAGTTGATTGTGAAACCCTTATCTAGAAAATCATTTAAATAATCCTTAAACTCTTTTAGCTGTTGGAGGCGGTAGGGTGGAATAGATATGAGTCGCGGATCGGGAAGGAGGTCAATCTGCAAGAAATCAATCTCTAGCTCGAGGATGCACAGGGAAAATCAATAGGAAAGACCTCTAGATACTCGCGTAAAAGCTAGGCCCGGATAGTCGGGGTTTGGACCTCACCGTCTTTAACCTAACTAGGTGATACATGCAACCCTTAGAAATCATCTTCCGGCCTTGAGGTAAATGGGCGACCTACGAGCACAAGCGGCTACCCTTCCATTCCTAAGACGGCTCACCGGGGAATCGAACTCTACGGCTGAGTCACACCAATTGTGGGAAGCATAACAAGAGGCCACAACCAATCATCTGAGAATAACATCGAAATCGATTGTGGCTAACTCCTATCAGATCTGCTGAGATGACCTTATGGAGAACCAATACTGGGCAATCTCTATACACACGTCATTTATCAGCGAGTCACCCTGCGGTAGAAAATGAGAAGGATTATGACAAGACATCGGGGCCGACTCGAACCTGCGGCTACATAAGGTGTCATAGAGGACAGGTGGCTCTGGATCTAACAATGCATAAACATCAACATAGACTGACTCGTAACATGCAGAGTAACCACGTTCGGGGAGACCTCCTACTCAGACGGGATCTTTGGGAATAGAATTTGTTGCAGCGGCCGCCCGGCTGCGCAGTAGATGCCCCTAATGGGCGATCGAGGGGTGGGGCTGGCGGAGCTAGAAAGTGGAGCCCGGCCCCCAACCCCTAATCATGTCTCGCCGTTGGAAAATATATAAGAATGTGACAGGTTGCCCCCACAGAAACACACACTGAACCTACCAAGCACTAGCACATGCCTCGGCCACATTTGTGACAATTGGAACACACAGCGCGGGCTGCTACTGCAGAACCCTCCAAGCTTGATGCTGTCCTCTCGATCATGCCTAAATTTGAGATGGTACACTCAAGGGCGTGAAGGCTGGGGTGGATGATCTCAGTGAGTCTCTTGGCAGTGCCACGGCGGGGGCCTCTCGCTACAGGAAAATCTCGATCCTCCAGTCCTAGCCTCTTGGCCTCTCTCTCTCTCTCTTTCTCGAATGTCGTCTCCATCTGGCTGGGCGTACAACACCATACGATGGAAGTCCATAACCTAATGAAGCATAGCAATCTTGCATTCCTTATCAAGTAACTTTGTTATCCCATGCACAAACTGTTCACTCCCGCCCTGCAGTCGGCCACTAGCAGGAGCATACTTCGATGGCGAGTGAACTCAAGGGAACTCTCGTCTTGTCATCCTCCCTTGCTTGATTACGACCTCGGTTGCCTTTAGCTCCATCATCTCCCGAAGGAAAGAGCAGGTCAAAGATGCAACATGGAACTCTTCCAAGTGACTTTGACACGCTCCAGCAACTACGGTATCCTTCCATTGACGGAACCGAGATATGCGCAACCCCCTTCAATTGGTAGGCCAACTGCATTGCACTCCATCTTGCTCACGCCCATAACTTGGGTGATCATGACGATCTCATCAATGAAGTCGTGTGGGTCCTCACCTACCTTTGACCCCAAGTACTCCCGGGGGGTTCATCCTCGAAGTCTGACTCGAGCCGTCGTTGCATTACCATTACGCGCAACGGCTTGCTGGTGGCTGGCGGTCAAGGCTTGCGCAAGCATGCAGTATAGCGGCCCGAAACTTCAGCGTGAGCGGCTGGCTCTAGTGCTTGAGGCTCCTGAACTTGTGGGATTGGCTGATGCCCACAACCTATGCCATCCTCGTGGCCTTCACCATCTCCGTTTTTCCTTCCATTCATCCTTCGAGGATCCATGACTCTGCAATCGCGAATAGCATGAATTAGAGGCATAGAAAGACTCTACATTGCAAGACATAGATCTTGAAAGATGGGAACATTTCCTTAAACATTTCGTAGCCTCTTCGTCATAATTGTGGGGTGCTTCACACCCATGAAAAGACACTTACTGCCAGCGGATTTCAAACTCCCCCGGAGACACTTCAAACCTATGGCTCACGTGCCAAGTTTGTCATGACCGAGAGAGGGACCTAGAGAGAGATTCAAGTCGACCCATGGCATAAACATTCACTATCTCATTCAATAAACATGAAGAAAACATAAATATAACTCAGCGGAAGTCTAACTTGCTTTTAACAAAACAATAAACATCTGAAATTTGAACTCTAAATGTCAGAAGTTTAGTAGCCTCTATCTAGGCAATTGATGGGACAACATCCCGACTAGATCGGAAATGCGGCGAAGGTATGCTCAAAATAGCGAAAGTATGTCTCGGAGGATGAGGACTCACCAAGCAGAAAATGCTAAGCGTGATGGCGGCTACGAATGGGGTGAACACGAGAACCCAATCTGCGTCATGAAACGATGCAACATAGAAGGTATGCGGTGAGTACGTGGTGTACCGTGTTGCAAGGTAAGTAAAAACACTTCAATAATAATATCAGCTAAATCTAGTCATACATATATATAATAAACATTGAGAATAAGTAGGATAAGATATGCATTAATTCTAAAATCAAACTTTATCATAACGTTAACATGCATGGCTTTAGAATATCATGGGCGACTCGAATGACTCAAACTAGATCATAACATTTATATCAAAAGGCGAAAAAATGAGTCAAACCTCGCTTTCCAAACATGCATGGACAAGATAATCATCATGAGTAATGGATATGCAAATTCAAATGATATAAACAATGGGAGACTCATCACTTAACCGACATACCACGATAGAGCTTATGTGGTCCCAACTATCACACTCAAGTGGGTAGAGTCATCCATAACCTTGTTAGGGAGATGGACGATACCATCATATCGATATCAAGCTCAAGGCCCAATCAGATTAGGGGATAGCTCACAAGGGAGGTCCCAATAATATAATAGAATCCAACCTACGTTATCGCGTAGTTCTAGGGACTAGGGTAGTCGACCCTTAGCCCGATCGATGCTACACTCTTCTCCCGAAAACATGCGATGCTCTGCATCGTATGAAATACGAGAAGCTCAACCTCATCTAGCAATGAAGCTAGACATGAAGTTATGCATAAACTCAACATCGTATGAAACAAAGCTAAACATTTTCTATTGACAAAGGTCATTACGAAATTATGCATGCATTAGACATCATATAACTATGAAGCTCAACAATGTCAACTCAACAAAAATGAGAATAGAATCATACTTAAACTCAACATCATGTTAAATGAAGCTTAATGCCAACACACATCTCAATTATGAATTCATGCATATGAGAAGGTTTACTATGACACATACCACAAGCTCAAGAATAGTGGAAGGCTTCAGTTCAAATCATGTTGTAGAGCTACTTTAAATTATCACTTCATTATCATCAACATGAGGGCCTTGCCCAAAACCTATCATGCTTGAACCCATTCGAATCATATAGAAAACATTTTTAATTTGGGAGATTTCACTCCAACACGAAATAATATAGTCAATTCGATAAAATCGATAGTCATACTCAACGTGGGCACTACCCAAAGCTTCACCCTACATGGGTCTATTTAACCTTCTTTGAAAACATTATCAAAATCATGGGTAAGATTTAAAACATGATTTTCATCATCTATTCCTCATAATCACATTATCATAGGAACTCCCCACAAATGGGCGTTTTAGATTCAATTTTTAAGAAAAAAAGAATTATAAAATAAATTAAGATAGAATCCTCCCAAGCTCAATAAATCATCAATATCAACTCAATTAATCATACCCATGGTAGAAAGGTAGAATCTGTAGTTGAGTGAAAACCCATACTTGATCATCACAAATAAGTCACAAATTAATAGGGAATGGGCATGGGTGTTGAAGAAAGCACCCACTCATAGCCTTACATACACAGGATTGAAGAATCTTATCTCTTCTTAATTACCTAGTAGAGATTTCCCTTGAAATCCTTGAATTTCTCCTCACTTTCTCCCCTTCAACCTCTAGCCTTGCATGCATGAAGAAAATGGCTAGATGGGTCTTTTTCGCTTAAAACCCTCTAATACGAGCTCACGATGTAGTATAGGCCCTTAGAACTTAGGAATTACAGAAAAGCCCTTCTTAAAATCGGCTGAAAATAGCGTCGGGGTCCTAACGGATGACTGTGACTTGTTACTAGGGCTCACGATCCGTTTGATCACATCCGTACCTTGCCTCATCATTCAAGAAATTTCCCTTTGGCTTAGTGCTTGACTTAACCTAACGAATTCGTTAGGACTGGCGATGACTCATCGGGTGCAGAGTCGAGGCCTTGGATAAGCCTTGCTAACTTTCCCGGGACCAACCAACGGGCCCGACTTGACGACTCGTGGTGGCGACCACGAGTCGTTACACATCTCCACGTGAGGACCTCAAGTCCTCCAACATCTCGATCCTTCCCACCGAGCCACCTAACGACTCGTTATGACTCTTCACGAGTTGTCAAGTGACCCGTTCTGCAGCTATTTGCAATGTTTTCCAATTTTCTCTGATTCACTTTCGGGACCGATTCTGTGAGTTCTCGGGGTATAAAAAAATTTATTCTAAATTTTGAGTTTTGATTCAATCTACGTGGTTTTTCATTCTACGATAATTTGTAAGTTGCAATTATGATTTATTGATAATTTGTGATTGCAATAGCAATATGAGTAGCTAGACCCATAAACTAGGTTTGTGGGAACCAAGAAAAATTAATACAATAGGTAAAACTCCTTAGTGATTCTTGAATGGGGTTTTATGCATGTATTATTTTTCCTTCGTTTTGATTGATTCTTGACGGTTGCAAACGTTAGGACTTGCCTTATTCTTACTTACAGGACCAAGGAGGTAATGAATGGGAAAAGCGAGAATAACAATAGAATTTGAAGGTATCAACGCTTCATCTAATAGGTGAACTTGTCGAGGATAGCTAATCTAATATTAAGGGTAAGGGTCAACTAAAGAAATTTTACGTATACGGGGACCAAGTTGTGTGGTGATAATCATCTAGATAAGGGGACCAACCATTTAAGTGAACTTAACTTACCAATATTGCATGTTAAGCAAAATAGATCACTAGTGTATAAGCCTTGTGTTTACGAAATCTTGGAGAACACAATCCTAGTCAAGTCATTAGTGAATACAAGCCGCATTTGATTTATTCGAATTTTACTTTTGTTTATTATTCTATATTTTCCCCTTTAAAATAACAGCTTTCGATAGTAACTTGATTATTCACATTAACTTAAGTTCTTACCATATTCCCCTATGGGATCTACCTCAACCTTTGTTGGGTTTTATGACGACAATTGAGCTTATATCTCAATTTTAGAGGTGTAATTTTGAGGCGACATCAAATTTTGAGCGCCGTTGCCGGGGAATACGGCTAAGGCTTTTGTTAATTGTGTTCACTTTACTATTGGTTCTTATTTTCTTTTTATTTTTTTTTCTTTTGTTTTTGTTTTTTTGGTTGCTTAACAGGTCTTAGGTTTGTGCATGCCCAGATCTTTTAGAAGCCAAGGAAATCCCCCTGGTTCCAATTGATCACGAACTCCGAGCTAACGTTAAAAGCCTAAGAAGAATATCCAACATCAAGAAACCATGGATAAGGCACGGCAAGAATGTTGTTTGAAGAGCAAGCTCGGAGCTAGAGATCGTGAGTTAGCCGAGTTGTGAAGAAGAGAAGCATCTAGTAGAAGCAAGCGAGAGCTAGATGAGACGACGTCTAGAACACCGGAGACATCGGTATTTTGAAGAAAGAGGATGATGCGATATAGATGAAAAGCCGGTGCCCTTTGGAGCTATAGTCCTCCTCCTTTGCCTGCAGAAAATTTTGGCACTACGGTGCGATGATCCAAGCGCTTAATATGAAGGGAATATTTGTGGGTCATGCATCGATGATGCCCATGCTCAGCGAAAATTTTTGTGGGAATATGTAAGGCATACAAGCAATAGGAGCCAAGACACCAATCGGCCAGGTTATTTCCTTCTCTCTAGGGAGTGAGACAATGATGTGGTTGGGCGAGTTGGCGAATGATTCCATCACTACTTTGGGAGAGCTTAGAGAGAGCATTTCTTGAAAAGGTTCTTCCCACCATCAAAGCGTTAGGTTGAAGGACGAAATATAATTTCGGATAGCTAAGTCCCGAGGCACTCACGAGACTTGGCTGCATTTCAACAAAAAAGCTTAAAGGTGCCAAGTAACGAATTTCGGATGATACATTGTTAGAGATCTTTTTATCGGACTCACGAATGCCAACACAAAGGTAGTGTACGTCTTGTCTCCGGAGGAACGTTTATGAGTCACACTTATGCGAGAGGCCTGCGGGAAGGCTGCACAAGGCAGGATTACCAAAACCAACCGTGCCTTGGCACACTAGAGAGTCGAAGGTTCCGGCTGGTTCTTATGTGGTTTGAATGTCTGACAGAACAAAGAAGAGAAAAGATGAGGAGAATGATCCCAGATATCACAGAGATAAAGACTAGCATGGGGTTGCTTGCTAAGCACTTGATGGGAGTCGTAGTAGAAAAGGTAAATGTTGTGGGTTCTCAAGGCAAGGGCCCAAGAAATGATGGTTGTGAATCTGAGTCTAAAGAAGAACTTAATTATTTGAATGATCAGAGGGCGAGTTTTCGGACCACAACCCAGGGGTCTAACCAAGACTCTTGGTGTCAAGGTCAAGGGAACCAAGGTCGAAACTTTAATAAGGATAATAATTACAACGGGGACAATACCGGGTGGGGGCTGGAAGAAGCGCGAGGAGTTCAAAAACAATAGAAGCGGTCTGTATGTTTCCACCAAAAAAAAGCTTAGTGATCTAGAGAGTCTAGTTGTTCGGGTTTAGGGAATGCTCTCAAAAGTGCTCAAGTAGATGGAGACAGATAGCCACTTTAAGGAGCTTGGTACGATATTCAGGTTTTAAATCAAATGGTGGAGTCACATTATGTGGCAAGCGTCCCGGGCGGTGCGGCGGATGAGTGGATTTGCATTGCAGTGAATCGAGACGAGAGAGGCACACTTCAGGGAACACGGATGCAAAATCCAAAAATAGCCTTGGATCACTACATGGCGGTCACTACTAGGAGCGGAAGGCACAGGTTGATACCCCGAGGCCAATTGTAGTTAAGAGTCGAAAAACTGTTATGACGAATGAAAATGGTGTAAGCGGTACATTTGGCTTAACTTTGGTTGGGGACTCGGATGTGCAAAGCTGCTCCATGTAGTGAAAGGAGTATGGGCTGTCCATGGGAAGGAGAAGGAGGCACGAGCAAAAATTGCCAACCCAACTTCTACCTCCTCCTCCTTATCCACTGAGCGTTTGAAGAAGAAAGATGAAGCAGAGGAAGTATCCAAGTTTTATCTCTATGTAGCGTACGTCAGGTGAACATCCCATTGGTTGAGGCACTTGAAAATGCTCGGATATGCCAAATTCATGAAGGACCTCGTCACCGAGAAAAATTTATTGATTAAAACCTACCAATAATTTGCACCCTTTGTGGTGCCATAGCTACGGGTCTAGATCGGAAAAAGGAAGACCCCGAGTGCGTTTACTATACCTAGCACCATTGGGGAGGTTGAGTTTCAGGGCACTTTGTGACTTGGGAGCTAGCATAAATTTGATGCTACTAGCGAGTGTTCAAAAGTTAGGCTTGGGAACCCCCACCTTACACGACTACTATACGGCTGCGATGGCCGATAGAACCATTAAAAAGTCGGTGGGGATTTTATTTGATGTACTTGTCAAGGTGGACAAAATTTATATTCAGTGACTTCGTGATTACGGACTACCAAGTCGATTACGAGGTCCCAATCATTTTGGGACGACCATTCCTTACCTTGAGTAGGCTCTAGTAGATGTGGAGGCAAGCCAACTAAAATTGAGAGGTTGAACAAAAGAGGTCACCTTCAACATTTGCGGACCATGAAACAACGAAAGGAATTTAGCATAATCTCGGCATTGGAGGATGGAGAAGAGTTAGTTGACCAATTTTGAGTAGTCAAGAGACTTGCGTCGTGCCGCGACGTTAAATCGGAGTGTTGCATGGGAGGCAACCCATGGAGTGTGTTTTGGTGAGTCGAGTAGCCAAAAACACCCGATGGAACCAGCAAAAAATTAAATCAAGAGCGCTTCTTGGGGAGGCAACCCAAGTTGTAAATATAAGAAATAGTTAGTGTTCACGTTTGTTGATGGGTGTAAGTGAATAAGATGGAAAATCTAACGTTGGAACCAAAAAGCTGGAACTTTAGTTCGTGTGCAAAAAGCCACAAAGCAGTCGTTATCTAACCTTATGAGTCATTCAATCAACTTGTGAAGAAACTGCAGAAAATAGGTGAGCAAGGGAGACTTAGCGATTCGTGTCTTCAAGAAAGCAGAATAAATTCGTGTCCCAAATCATGTACATTCTTGGATCAAGTCTAAATTAAAATGTAAGGGGGTGATCACGGCTCACTCAATGAATCGTTGGGAGACAAAATGAGTAATTCAGTCACCCACCTTGAGACTACCAGTCCAAGGACTATGACTCAAGCACGACTCGTTGGGTGACCCCGGGGATTGTTGCTTGACTTCGTAGATTTAGGTAAGTTTGCTAAACTCGATCCGACACGAGAACAATGGTGCATTTAAGCACTAAAAGCGACTCTTCCACAGGGCGTTATAAATTTAATTAACATTCGGCAGGCCAGGGCTGGGAGTAGGGTCATTTTTCCCCAAGAACCCATAAACCGATTTACATTCTCCCCATTAAACTTAAACCTACACAACTTCAAATTTCCCTCCTCTTCTTCACTCAAACCCCATCGAAAATATCTTCAACCTTGCACGCCCGATCCTCAAGCACACACACGGTGCACTCCATCATTGTTCAAAATTTGTGTGAGTAATCTTCCATGAAATTTTGAATATTTTTGCATTTTAAACAAAAAATTTCTAGACCATGTTGTGAATGACATTAATTTACCTGGGTGATATTGTGTTTTATCTATGCCTCTTGATGCAAATAAACCCTTGGAAGATTTAAACAAAGATTTGATCGTATGTTCACTTAGGGTTTTATTTTAGATTGTAGCTCTATGTTTGTGGAATGAAATTAGGAAGAAGATGAGTTGACATGGAGTGACCAGAAACTCTTATTACGAGCTACATCATGGTTGTTGAATCACCCAAGCGACTCGTTGTGTAGCTGGATCACGAGTAGAAAAAATTAAGCCAATGAGGCGATTATGCCTAATGACCGACCTAACGACTCATTGCCTTTGGAAATGACTTTTGGGACAAGTTGTAAGTGCCTTGGCCAATCTTGAAGGAAGTCGATGCGAGATGACAGTGACCTCACGAGTCGTTACCGATGGCAATGACTCGTTTAGTCACACAATAGGACCATTGGGCACCGGCTCAAAGATGTTTTTTACATTTCATCTCATGCTTGCGTACGGACAATGTTTCCACAGGTACATTGGATCCAAGAGGTACAAGGGCCCAACAAAGAAACAAACACTGAATTGCAGTCAACCTTCTTATAATAGACCACATGATGATTGTGTCCCTGCGAAGAGTCCAAGTGGATCGAGGAAAAGAGTATGACATACCGGAGAGGAGCCAGTTAGTGAGGAGATCACACCAAGGCTAGGGCTCAGCAAAGTCCAAATCGGCCGGCCTTAGTCGATACTCCCACTCCACTAACAAGGATTCGCCCAGCTGCATTGATGATAATGCTAGGGGCACATTGCGCCCTTGTTCTTGAGGCTCCCACGAGTGGGCAAAACAGAGAGAGTTGATGAATTTTATGCTGGGAGGACTCTGATAATGAGCTAACGAGACCTCGGACATCAAATGAACAGCAGAAATGTGTGGAGATGGTGTGTCCATGGCATGCGGGCTAAATACAACCGAGATATTGATCCCAATGAAAAGGCAATCGGAAGGAGAATATACGAGGAGGCGGGTTGGTCACTACGGGGTTGAAAGACCTTCCTAAGCTACAAACGGTATTCGATAAATACATGTTCGGGTGGTTGACCGAGCCATCGGGTAGCTACAGCCGTGCTTAGTCCAGATAGTTTTATCCGGCATATGTGGCCACATTGCGGCGGTTGGCATTAGGGGGACAAGATTGGAAGAAAAGAGGCCCGCCTTGTCAGTGTTGGTGAGAGACTCAATTGATATTTCTGAGCGGAGCAATCTCAGGGATATTTGTATGGGGCTGGGACTATCATGCTCACATGAACAATAGAGTTCGACCACGAGGACTATATGGTGAAGAAAGTCAAAAACAGAGAGAAGTTGAATAGACAAGAAGCGCTATCGATGGTACACTTGGCTATCTCGGATCATTGCTATGAGAGATCCGCTAGTTGAATGGTTGCATGGCACGGAGTCGCAGATGAAGAAGGCCAAAGCGAACATTTAGGCAAGAATTTTGGTGGTCACTAGTGCGGCCTGACTGGTACCAACCAGCAATGATAATATCCTCTCACCAGACGGTAGAAGCACCGGTGGCAAAAGTATATTGGAGGGGTATGCCATCAATTTCACACGATACATTCTTTGAGGAGATTGGCGGTATCAGCAGCGGTACTACCATTCTATTTCCATGTTTGATTAGCGAACTTTGTCGGGAGTTAAAGGTATCGGTATCACCATCGGTGGACAGTAGTTTAGAAGATTACTAATATCGGGTTGATTCGAGATGACACAAACCCGGTATCGGGCGAGAATCGGAAGCTATCAGTGGAGAAGACAATATTAGCAGAGCATTTAGCGGCGGGATGCGGGCGATGCGGCTTATAGTTGGCCCGAGTTGGCGAGCTATGGAGAGAGAGAAACGAGGTAGCCGACATGAGGCTACGGATGGCGGGCCACCTCCACTGCTGCCGTGTTCTGAGTCATCATCTAATGGCAGCAACCACAGAGACCACCTATTGTGCCTCCACGAGTCACCCTGGCCAGGCCTAGTCACGGTTTCCACAAGAGTTCTTAGTTGATATGGCTAGGTAGCTAGATGAGTCGGCAGCAGAGCTGCTTGACTCTGGTTAGAGTTCTTATGGGCCGGTAAAGCCATGGGTGTCAAGGAGTTAGAGCCTTTGTTCAGTTCGGTGCATGGACGGTGAATGCTTTTGAGAAAGAATGGATGAGCGCCTTGCACAATTACGGGCGCGAAGTTATATGGATGGTACTCGAGCTACAAAGCGCTACAATCGAGTGCGGGACTTGGCCGCACGATAGGTAGTTGTAGTCTGTTCGGGTGTTTGGTAACTACACCAAGTGCACGTGATCGAACAAGTAGTAAAGCCAAGTATGCGATCCCACGGGGGCCGAGCTAAGGTACTAATTAACTTAAGTGTTAATGAACCCTATCTTTAGAATCTGAGACAACCAAATAAAATAATATTTTGAGAGTTTGAGTTCCTAATTTATAAGAGTCTAAGACAAAATTATAAAGTGCGACTGAACTATAGTAATGAGCAAGCGAGTTAAAACGAACATGCGTTATTTATCATACAATTCAATTAATCTTTTCTTCGGTTGATAGTCAAAGAATTATTGCCTATGGATTGGGACTTTAGGTCTCCTATCAACTTCACAGTCATGAGCACTCATCCCCATTACGCTGATAAAAAATTTCATGTTCTAGCCATACAAAACAAATTCCTTAATTGACTAATTGGACTTTCGAGATATATTTCTATTATGAATGTAAAGCAATTCTCAATTTTCCAAAACTAAGAAGCGATCATATCCTGCAATTCACAACTTTCCAATTTCTTTCCTTTTCAAAAATAAATTGGATTTTTAGATATACATTAACATTGGCCAAACATTAAGGCAGTAAGAACAAGGGTAATAGAACAACCATTGAAGAAAAGATGAAAACTGAAATGATCAACAATTACATTCCACTACAATTATTCTTAACCACCGGCAAGAAAGTGAATTTAGCCACTCTGTTTTGTGGTTAATCATCATCAAATAAGTATAAATCATACAAACAATTGAGATAAAGAGAAAGAGATAGAGAAGAACCCTAAATTTTCGTCCCCTCAGCGCACGTAATCACGTTCTTGCTCAACTAAGTCGAAATGTTTTAAAAATAAAACCTAAATTATTTATTTATACAAGTGAAATTTTCCCGGAATAACAAGCAACGTGTACGAGTGTATCGCGGAGCACTCCCTTCGTGCCACGGGGTATCATGGACCCTTTATGGGTCGGCTCAGAAATTTCACCTCGGCGTGCCACGACATGCATCGCGGAGCACAGCCAACGTGCCACGGTGCTATACGCGCACCTACACTGAAATTTATGTCCCGGGTAATTGTACTCAATGTGCCCGGCTTGCATCGTGGCATTGCCTCCGATGTCATGAGTAACGCGAACCTCCTTTAAAATTCCCTTATTTAATTCACAGAGCGAGGTAATGCCTCAGCGATGGCCAGGCGTGAGCCCACGGCTCCATCGCGGAGCCTTACCCTGTTGCTCTTCCTTGACCTTTTCCTCCTTGTTTCCAAGTCTATTCCAGATTTTTACCAACATGTATCTTAGCTTCCCAAAAATTCCATTTTACTGCAAAAAGAACATAATGTGTGGTTAGTATAAATTACATTTAACTACAAATCACATGAGAATGCTCACATAACGATAGATAAACAAGTCGAAATGAAGTAGTGCGATTCCTTGGGCTGCATTCTGCCCAAGATCACTTACCCCACACTTAAAACCTTGTTCATCCTCGAACAATACTCTCACATCTCATGCGATTGACACCACGCATAACTACTTTGGCTCGCATAATTCAAGCTGCGGCTATACAAATTATTTAATATAGAAATCATCCAGAAAACATGCATGGTCTCATCAATAGAATGAAATACACATTAATACCTCTTAAACTCCAAGAATCGGCTCTCGATCTCGGCAAATCATGCAAATCAGCGGTCAAGACATCCGACACGAATTCAATCTCTCGCTTATGTGCCCTCACAGCACAAGAGGATTTCCCCATTTGCAATCATATGATTTCCAAAGCATTACAAGTAGGGGTATATGAACACGATTTCGCTCTCTCTCCCAAAGAATTCACATGCATCATGTCATGAACCATAGGCTTGCCTCTAGTGTATTACTCCACTAATATAAGGACGCGTGATGTAAGATCACGTAGGACTTAACGGGTTGTATTGTAAGCTAAGGAACTAGTAAATACTGGCTAACCAATAATAGAAACTAGCTTCCTTCAGTGCTTATCAATACATCCCACCATCATTATGGGCATTGTTTCTTCCTTCATCCTATCATTCCTGAATTTTTTCTTTATTTTTGTTCCCATTTCTTTAAGCACACTCGACTTACTAACAAAGATTAGTTATACATCTTTATTTTATTTTATTTCAGCAAGTGCACCTTTAACCTTTTCTTTAACTTTCACCACTTCCGCTTTTCCTTCCGTTTCATAATTCTCACTCCTTTACACTGTGGGAAAATTATTTTTCTTGAGCACTTAAGAGTTTTGGATCAAATTCACGGCTAATGAAAAGAAGGGATTAAGCTCGGT